>CAJHNH020007846.1:0-220000 GCA_905116865.2 Candidula unifasciata | reverse complement strand
CTCTGCCGTATAAACCGATTATGATCGGGCACGCTGCGGTTGTGATGTAACCTGTTGTCCTGTGTGGGTGGAGTATCTCACTGGTATAACTATCACCGTTTAAATCTTAGTTACTGGTGGCTGCTATCTCGACAAAATTTAACAGAAAAAACTTTCGGTTTTAACAATAAACACAGCATGATCCAGGTCCCCAAGCAGCAGAACCCGAATGTTAAGAGTTATTTGATACTTTAAATTTGACTTCAGGTTCTTAAATCGATTTATATATTATTTTTTTTGGACAAAATAACACCAATCTCACAATACCTGTTGCAAAGTCACTATGTCGTCTTGTCCCTGTCCGAGAGTCTAGTGAAGTAAGTAAAGTAAAGTAAAGCTCCCTTTTAACGCCTTTAGGCGCATCGGGCATATGGGAAGAGCACCCATATTTTTACAGACCAATCGGCACTCGGTCGGTAATGTGCTCAGCATTACGCCGGCCGTCTTTACTTCCCCAAGACAGCCATCCTGGTACCCATTTGAGGCTAGGTCGACCTGCGACGTTCCATACCACGGTAAAAATCCACGCAGCTCGCAGTGGGTTTCGATCGCGGTACGTTGGATTAAGAGTCGGACTCGCAACGCCTTAGCCGCGGACGCGGTCGTCTGATGAAGTGCAGCAGGGGAATATCGAGGCCTGGAGTCATGACCCAGGTCGGCCCACCTTCCGCGACTGTCTAGGATCTAGGAAGTAATGAGCTGAAAAAGATCGCCAACGAAGGATCTTTCTACTGGTGATCGGTGTACCCCTGCTGTGTATGCTCCCTTGTAGAGTTCTTCTTCTTCCTCCTCTTATTTTAAGTTCAAACCTCAGATCTAAAAAAAAAAAAAAAATTAAGAATAACAGACTTCACAATCGTATCCGTTCGACGCCTTTGTTTTTGAGTATGGACTTGGAGAATCCTTACCGAAAGTAAAATATACAAATGTTCTGGCTCTCCGCATACGTACATAAACTGAGCTTTAATCTTCACTGCATGGCCTCTTTCAGTGCATGAACTGTTGTTCTTTTTTTTTTTTTTTTTTTTGAACACTGAATTTGAAATATAAATCGATATTTATGTTCAGATTGAAAAGCAGTATAGACATCTATTGGACATTGACAATACAGCACCCGCAAGTGTATTGTTTTGGTTTTGCTTCTCGCGTTTGTTTAGGATGTTTATCGATGTCCTTAACTATCTGTACAAACTCTGTTGTTGAGTATGCACAACAGGAGACGCTTGGTCGTCTGGTGAAGTTCTCTTTCTAGAAATGTTTTGGCCTCTTAATCTTATTTGCACTTTCCTGGACGGACTCACATTAGTTATGATTCCGATTTCTTTTTCTGTTTGTTTGTTGTACACGCTTCGAAAGTCTTGAGTTCAAATCCGCATCTAGATTTTTTCTTTCAAAATCGACCTTAGTTCTTACGTCGATCCAGTCCAAAATGAATATCAGTTATTGTACTGCGAAGTAAAGACTATCGGTGTGATGTTGAACACGTCAGCCATGGAGTGTTAGCTGATCGGTTAGCGTATGAGTCTAGTATCATATGCCATGTGCGCTACTGGCGTCAGAAAGAACCCTTTACTATTTTTCTTTACTGGCCTTGCTTTTCTTGTGCGGGTGTAGTCTCATTGAATCTAGTATGGTGGTCAGTCTACGGGCACCTCGTTCTAGCTTCACGCCAGTCTGCATTGCTCAAGCTCTACTTTAATTGTGGACAGTACTTCCTCTCTAGATTATACGGCGATGATTCCTGAAGAAGTACGTTCAAAAATCAGGTTTCCACCTGCGAGCGACAATGCTGTCTCGTTGTTGAATGTTGAGGGCAAAATATTCTTCTCGGTCATGGATCGCGGGCTCACACAGTATCTGATTGCGAACAAGTACATCGATACGAGTGTTCTGAAAGGTGGAATCCCGGGCGTCCCTGGGTGCCTTGAACACGCGACCATGATCTGGGAGTCTATCCAGAGAGCCAAGCATGAGAGAACTCACGTAATATGGTTGGACCTCGCCAACGCCTATGGGGCAGTTCCCCATAAGCTACAGTGGTAGGCCCTTCGCATGTTCCACGTACCGACACAGATCAATGATATGATCGAGCGATATTTCTCTAAGTTCGCTATGCGCTTCTCTACCTCGACGTTTACTACGAGGTGGACTGAGCTCCAAATTGCGATAGCCATTCGGTGTACGATCTCACCAGTACTGTTCGTCATGGCCATGCAGGTCATGTTAGACGGGGCGGCCGGCTACAAACAAGGCCTTCAAATTGGGGACCACTGGATGCCGCCACTACGTGCATTTATGGATGACACGACTATAATCACGGGCTGTGAGGAATCTGCCCGCACGATTCTGAAAAGATTGGACACGGTGGTCCAGTGGAGCGGTGTGCAGTTCAAACCGCAGAAGTTAGGAGTCTGTCAATCCTAAAAGGTAAGGTAGCGGCAACCAGTTTGACGGTAGCAAGGAATAAAATCCGCACATTTCTAGAGGAAACGGTGAAGAGCCTTGTCGCGTTTACGATTCGAAGTTATCTGACAGGGTGGAGGTCCGGCGAATACACGAGTCACTGGCTACAGACCTGCTCGCGATTGAGCGAAGCAGGCTGATCGGGAAGTTCAAGGTCTGGTGTCTCCAATTTATGTTGATTCCAAAGCTCCTCTGGCCGCTGTTAGTCTACGAAGTGACGATGACTGCAGTGGAGACGATGGAGAGAAAAATCAATACAGCTATGAGGAAATGGTTGGGAGCACCGCCTTGTCTGACTGACGTGGCTCTGTATTGTAAGCAGGCGTAGCTGGTACTCCCGTTCAAATCAAAAACCGAAGAGTTTAAAGTCGGCAAAGTAAGACTCGCCATGCTCTTGCGTGAGTCCTCAGACCCAAATGTCACCGCTGTCCAGCCCGCTCTAAGGACTGGCATCAAGTGGAGAGTCCTCGATGCGATCGAATCTGCCCAGAATACACTAAAATTGAAAGAGAAATTATGGGTTACACTCAAACCGACCGTCGAGGCCTAGGTCACGGGAAAGTAGATTGGTGGTCCAAAGCCACAGCCAAAGAGCGCCGAGCCATGGTGATACAGCCTATCAGAGAAAACGAAAACGAGGTTATGGTTCAGAAAGCAGCCCAACAGTCGTAGCAGGGCCATTGGATCAGCCTGGAGAGCGCATTGCCAAGAGTACTCAAATGGGGTGAGATCTAGCGAATGACCCCGCTGCGACTGAGCTTTTTCGTTCGATCAGCCTACGATGTAATACCGTCCGGTGTCAACATGGTAAAGTGGAGTGCGACTAACGACCCGTCAAGCCAGCTGTGCAGAGCTAAGCAAACGCTTGAGCACGTTCTGTCCGCGTGCAGAAAAGCCTAGGTCAAGGCAGATATACTTGGCGCCATAACAAGGTGCTAAAGAGAGCTAGCAGCCGTTATGGACCAAGCTAGATTGAGGGCAAATGCGAGGGCCAGTCCTACCCCCCCCCCCCCCGCCGCCACGTTTCCTCAAGGCTGGGGCAGATTCAAAACAGGTAAATTCAACAAAGTCGCATACGCTCCATCTGCGCTAGACTGTGCGAGGGACTGGTTACTGGCGGTTGACCAGCCTGGCCATGAAAAGTACCCTGAGTTAATCCGGAAGATCGGCCTGAGACCTGACATAGTTCTCCACTCTGCGGAGAAACGGCGGCTCATGCTGATTGTGCTGACCGTGCCGTATGAGTCGCGAATAGACGAAAGCCACATGTATAAGCTCGAGACGTACAGTGACTTAGCAGCTGGTCTGAGGAGAGACGAAGCGTACACAGTAAGGGTCTTCGCCGTCGAGGTAGGCGCAAGAGCGCCGAGCCATGGTGATACAGCCTATCAGAGAAAACGAAAACGAGGTTATGGTTCAGAAAGCAGCCCAACAGTCGTAGCAGGGCCATTGGATCAGCCTGGAGAGCGCATTGCCAAGAGTACTCAAATGGGGTGAGATCTAGCGAATGACCCCGCTGCGACTGAGCTTTTTCGTTCGATCAGCCTACGATGTAATACCGTCCGGTGTCAACATGGTAAAGTGGAGTGCGACTAACGACCCGTCATGCCAGCTGTGCAGAGCTAAGCAAACGCTTGAGCACGTTCTGTCCGCGTGCAGAAAAGCCCTAGGTCAAGGCAGATATACTTGGCGCCATAACAAGGTGCTAAAAGAGCTAGCAGCCGTTATGGACCAAGCTAGATTGAGGGCAAATGCGAGGGCCAGTCCTACCCCCCCCCCCCCTTCCCCCGCACGTTTCCTCAAGGCTGGGCAGATTCAAAAAGGTAAATTCAACAAAGTCGCATACGCTCCATCTGCGCTAGACTGTGCGAGGGACTGGTTACTGGCGGTTGACCAGCCTGGCCATGAAAAGTACCCTGAGTTAATCCGGAAGATCGGCCTGAGACCTGACATAGTTCTCCACTCTGCGGAGAAACGGCGGCTCATGCTGATTGTGCTGACCGTGCCGAAGAGTCGCGAATAGACGAAAGCCATATGTATAAGCTCGAGACGTACAGTGACTTAGCGGCTGGTCTGAGGAGAGACGAAGCGTACACAGTAAGGGTCTTCGCCGTCGAGGTAGGCGCAAGAGGTCTCGTTTCCACTTCACTTTACAATGTGATTAAACAACTAGGCTTGCGAGGTAATGAACGCAAACGGACACTTAAACAGCTGGGCGAGGTTGCTGAGAGGGCCTCGAGCTGGCTCTGGACACAACGGAATGTCGTGGGGACGGGCCTCGGTGAGCTTGTGCGGGTGTCAAGTGGAGAAGAATGTATTTTCTCTTAAAGTCCATCGTGTCCGAATTGTCTGCCAGTGTCCCTCTGACACCTGCCAACAAAGTCCAACATATGTCCGGTAAACCAATCGTAAGCTTGCCGCTCAGTCGTCCAGGTATGCAGACTGCTTTAATTATGCTACCGCAACGACTTCTTATCTCACAGTACCTTTTGCAAAGCCACGAATTCGTCTTGTCCCTGTCTGAGCAACATCCGGTAATACGGGCAGCAGGAGAATCCAACCTTGAGCTTCATGAACCCAGGTGGGCCCACTGTCTGAAAATTTCTAGGAGCTCGTGGGCCGAAACATTTGTCGTCGAGAGGTTACTTCTACTGATGATTGGTAGACTCCTGTTGTACATGCTCCCCTGTGGAGTTTCTTCTTCTTATATACGGGCACGCTTCATCTTTGAAATGCCCCCAGATTTACCAGATTAACAACTTAAAAGGGTATTACATAGCGATCTGGATTCTCAAGCTAGTCATATGAGCTATATTTGTTCCAGATCACGGACGTGTGCAAGACCCCTTTCCCTTACACCCATTGGCCTTGTAACGATTGTTACATCCTTTTTACACCCTCTTATGGTCTTCATCTGCATACATTTCTGTGACCACAGTGTCCCTGCGTTCTTGGCTGCGCCGTGGTCACTGCTGGCCTTTTAAAAACATAAAGGAACTTCCTTCTGTCGCTGGCGTACCGGGAATATGATAGGAGACATATCTCTTACAGACATGTTAACACAGGTACACATTCGTACCCATGACCTTCCGACGCACAGGCGAGCCACTGTGTTACCATGGCTCCAACTGCCGGCAGCGACCCTGTTCAAAAACCAGCTTAATAAACTGGGCATGTCCCAGTACTTCCTTCCATTTAAGCAATTCTCGAGTACAATCGATCGCTTTATTGACTACTTCCTCCCTACGTCTCAGGAGCCTAGGTGGGGGGTACTGAGGATTACATTCGACTCGTTTATGATTTCCAGATAAACGAGATATACACAGATGATCCCATGGCATTCCTGTTTGATGCATTCTCATATGCTAGCATCTAGACCAGGGGTGGGCAAACTATGGTCTGCGGCCATAACTGGGACATCGAGCAGTTGTTAACTGGCCCGTGAGGCTGGTGTAAAATTGCTGTATAATCTGGTCCCGGAGCTCACAAAATAGAAAAAATAATCAGCTTTAACAGATACATTTAGGAATAAACAGAAGTTCTTCACTGGGTGAATGCATCTGGCCAGAGGCGTAGGGAGGGATTATAATCTTAGATCATCTCACAACAATATCATGCTACGTAGAATTCTGTGTGTTTTATTTTTTTGGTTCTCTATGGCCCGCGACTAGGTTGGTAATTCTAAATTTTAGGAACTACTGCGATGTGACAGTGGTTCATAATTTGTGGTCCATGGACTCCCAGGGATCCGCATAATAGTTTTAAGGGGTCTGTGATCTCTCTCTCTCTCTCTCTCTCTCTCTCTCTCTCTCTCTCTCTCTCTCTCTCTCTCTCTCTCTCTCTCTCTCTCTCTCACATGCACGCACGCATGCGCGCGCGCACACACACACAGTCTTTACGATTCTGGTACAGATACCCTTTAAGGAAAAAATGTGACTTAAAAAGAAGAGGGTCCATGAAAAGACTTCGAAAATAAGAGCGGTTCGCGTGCTTTATCTCACTGGGAACCACTGCTCTATGAGATAAGGGAGCCAGTGGGCGTTGCAGTAGCACACACTGAAGCCATTGACGCTTGCCAGCAACTCAGGGTAATTTGATGCCCCCCACCCCATTAAATTATTACTGGACTGATCCCCCCCGCCCCCCCACCATCCCAGCGTTCTGTTTGTGTCGTGGCCGCTGCAACACGTAAGGGCTGAAATATGACGTCAGGGATGATTTGACAGAATTGGAAAAAACTGGTTGTCCATTGATTTTCTCAACTTGAGGCTGTACTGGGGGGGGGGGGGGGGGACTCTCTGTGCCAGCACCACACTGATGTCGTGGCACGGGCCTATGGAATGTCACAGCCAATTCTGCACAACATTCATCCTCATCAGGGCGAATTTTTAATAATAATAATAAAAAAAAACAACATATAATTAATGTAGGGCCAGCTCAAAATGGGCGTCAGAAAATATCTTCGGATGTAACTGTTAACTGGCGGCATGTTGGTCTCATCACCCATTAAGTACTGACTGGTCTATAAGAATGTGGGTCTAACACAATATGCCTCATGTCCCACTGCGTGCATATTTAACACTCCCTCCCTCCCCACACCACCCACCCATCCAGAATTGCAGCCTGAAAGACTGGAATAACAAGAATAGACCCACCGCCTATCCAAAAGCTTGTCGTAAAAATTAACTAATTAAGAGCTTCCTTCGAATTCGGAGTGCATCTGCCTGAGAGGCAAAGGACCAACTATTTGCACACAAATTAGTTAGAACTGTCAAACGGATGCACACGCAACACTCAGGTTCTGGAACAGGACTGCAGTCCAGAAGTAGACAAACAACCAGAACTTTCCGCTGGAGTTTACAGCTGGTGAACGCGAAGAAGAAGAAAGAAGAAGGCTAGTGGTGACTGGAAGAGCCACTGTTCGGTTTAAAATCAAAAGGGAGCTAACCCAGAAACCCCTGAGCCGTGTAACACAGTTATATTGTGGAACCCGACGGCTACGAAGTTAACAAGTCCGGCTGTATATTTATATCTAGAGTTGGCGGTGGAAGTAACATACCGTCCAGTGTAGATTCTGATTATAATTTCCTGGAAATGGTTCTCCCATTGATAAACATCCAGTGCGATACTGATGATATCAGGCACCCGAGTAGTGTTAGATTATTTAAAAAAAAAATTGAGTATTTTTTACAGGACGTTGCAGCAACGTTGCCAGCATTCTCTGGCTGTTTATGATTTCACTGGGCGATGTTTATGTTCATTAGTTTGCTATTGCCGAACCTGCTGCTGAATCACCCGCAGCTGGAATCGAACCTTGCAACGCCCAAAACACAGAAAACGACACCGATAAGCAGAGTGATGAAGCAGACGTGGACTCAAAGTCATATCTTCTAATATTCAACGATTATCTGGAAAATGAGACCCGCTTTTTGTTGTAATCTAGATATTTCATTTGAATACATGCATATTTCATCTCGACCGGCATCAGATCTGATGAAATTGTTTCGAAAGCACAGACAGTACGACATAGTAAATAACGTTACAGGTCAGACGGAAAACGCCGTCTTTAAATGTTGATTTAAATTATTTCATTGGAACCCTGCACTACCTGCTTTTTGGCGCCTGTTTTGTTTGTGTGTGTGTGCTTATTAAGGCGCGCACGAATATATGCTTATTGTGTGTGTGTGTGTGAAATGTACGCGCCTGGATGTTAACATTACAAAATAGTTTCACATTATAATTGCATATTGCTTATATGGTGTTAGGCTTGCATTTTCGTGCCCAAACTAAAATGGAAAACCAGTGCCTCACAAGGTAGGTAGTTCACACAGCGTTGGTTCTTTTCGGTATGAACAGTAGACCTAGAAGGCAAAGCAAGCGCATACAAGGGGTGACAAACTTATAGATGCTGACAAATCAGAATTGTTGATAAATAACTAGCTTTTTAGACAACAGAACAGAGATCTCCTTAATTCAAACAATTGTAAGCAGTTGTCACTAGTGACTAGTTGGGTCTAGAGTTATTAGGATAACAAACTTTAGATGGCATTAAATTAACCATCATTATGATGTAGTTCAATGTTAAGTTAGGCAGCATAGAATGAGTTGAGAAAAATGAGTCATTTATAGAAATGTTCTCATCCCAAAGTACTGAATATACAACAAGTACAAGAGTAGTTGATGCTACATTCTACTTCTTATAAAGTATTTTAAGTGGTACTTCTAGGCAAATGTTCTTAAGGTAACCCTCTGGAAATATTTAACAGCACCCACATATACTCACCACCATCATCTCGTTCTCTTTCTTCTGCTTACACTTTGCCTCACTATGTATTATCATATTCTTCACAATATACTGGGAATCTTTCTTCTTCTTTAGCGTTCACAGTTCACCGGCTGAAAATTCAGCTGGAAAGTTCAGGTTGTTCATCCACTTCTGAACTATGGTCTTGTTCCAGGACTTGAGTATTTCGTGCATATCCATTTTTCTATTCCGGCTTATTTGTATGCAGATCATTGGTTCCTTGCCTCGCAAGCGGCTGCACTCCAACTTTGAAGGAAACACCCCAGTGAGTC
Source organism: Candidula unifasciata (assembly GCA_905116865.2). Taxonomy (NCBI): domain Eukaryota; kingdom Metazoa; phylum Mollusca; class Gastropoda; order Stylommatophora; family Geomitridae; genus Candidula; species Candidula unifasciata. Next base: position 210,922 of record CAJHNH020007846.1, on the reverse strand, counting down.
AACTGTTGCTACGATGACGTGCTTATTAGTGGGTGAAGTGTGTCTGTTCTCTCTCCCCCCCCCCCTCCCCCCTCCCCCTCCAGAACTCAACCAGGGGGATAATGCATTCTGCTACTCATTATTCATCTGTCTTGTTTGTTTATTGTTTTTTTCCCCACACCCCATCTTTCTTCTAACCTCTTACTCTGTTTTCTTGTTACCTTAGTCTTTTGATTCTTCCAATACTTGTTCTTAGACTGCATATATCTCCATATACTTATTTTTTTCCACACATAGTGATTTTCAGCGACCATTGTGTTCATGGGGAGTCACAGTGGTGTAGCGGCTAAACCCTCACGTGCGGATCAGAAGGTCGTGGGTTCACTCCCTGGCGGAGCCAGACTTTTTTTTTTCAAAAATAAAAATTGCTCTCAGGTGGACCCAGCTTGTGTGGGTATTGGGTGCAGTCCCAGGAAGTAAAGGCGGCCGGCATGATGCTGACCACATCACCCATCTTATGCCGATTGGTCTACAGAAATATATGTCTAGCCCTATATACCCTATATGCCTAAAGGCATGGAAAAGGGACCTTTTTTTTAAACTATTATGTTCATGTATAAATACATCAACTAAAAGTTGTGTATAAACAAAACCAGGTACATTAAAACCCCTTGAAGTAAATTCAGGAGTATGACAGAGATGTATGCTGTCCTACTTGTCACGGCCTAATTTGACAGTATACGCAGTGAAGCTGAGTGCAAAGAAGAATATGTTGTTTCAGAATTATTTGCATGTGACCATATATTAATAACATAAGAAATAGAGAGTCCTCAGAACCATCTCAATCACATCAGTATCATGTGATAGAAATATAAAAAGATAATAAGATTTAAAAAAAAGAAAGAGAGAGAGAGATAGTGGTGACAACCAGACAACGTGAGGGTAATTCTGGGATGTACAAGAGATACCTTGGTAGTATGTATGTAATGTATGCTTGTACTGCCGACTGTTACAGATGATAGGCTCAAAGAGCTGCTAGCTAGGTCATATCTCATAGTAGCAGCAGATAAGAAACACCCCCTGCATGAAACCCTAGACAGTTAAAGGTCACAAACTAAAAAGAGGAATGTCTTTGACTGTGCAAGCTGAAGACACAATAGACATGTGTGTAGGTTTGATAACATTGGGTGACTAAAGGAATGGGTCAGAAAGTCCCAGCAAAAGTCAGATGTTTGTAGGGTTCTGATCACACTGGGCCATGAGTGTAGGGACTGGCCAGTGGGTGCTGCGAAATCAGAGGTTTGACAAATGATTCATGACGGTTCTCTCCAAGATGATGTGATTATCTTTACATATGGCTGTGTGCTGAGAGGCAGACGAAGCTTATAGGGAAAAAAGTGAAGGGATGTTGCTTAGTGCAACAAAACCTGGCATATGACACCTTAACATCTAGTTAGAGAATGCAGGTGGAGGCAGTCACCGCAGCCTTTCGCTTGCTTGAGAATCAGCTGTATACACATGTCGTAACTGTAACAGACTCACAGAACATGTTGAGAAAGGTGGAGACCGGCATGCTTCCTGCGGGGAGGCAAGCATCGCTTCAGAGGTCCTGCGTTGTTAGCTTGCATTGAATATTTTCCCCAGGACATGCCATGTATTAGGAAATGAACAGGCTTATAGACTGGCTGGTTCTACACAACTTGGGTGGTGAATCGATGCATGACAAGATATAAGGGCTCTGGGGGTGGGGGTGTAATTAAACAGTGCAGCAGCACGGAAGTTTTCAAAATATTCTAAAATAAACAAATTAAATTACAGAGTATGTGCATTAAAACAATTTGCAGTTCTGTCTTAATAAAATTTTTCTAAATTTTTTTTTTTTTTTAGATATCACACAATATGTTTGTATAGTAATGATATCTCAATTGCTTTGTGCTTTTTTTTTTAATGTACGACTCAGGATAGGAGGGGAGTGCCTCAGAAATGATCTATTTAGTGGGTTTCGGGATATGGGTGAATACATCATAAATTTCATAGAGAGTGGGTTTGAGGATATAGGTGAAAACATCACAAATTACATATAGAGTGGGTTTTAGGATATGTGTTAATACATCAGAAACTACACCAGAGGGGGTTTCAGGATAGCGATGAATACAGCAGAAATTACATACAGAGTGGGTTTCATGATATGGGTGAAAACATAACAGATTACATATAGAGTGGGTTTCAAGATGTGGGTGAATACATCAAAAATTACATAGAGTGGGTTTCAGGATATCGGTGAATTTAGCAGAAATTACATATAGAGTGGGTTTCAGGATATGGGTAAATACATAAGAAAATTAAATATAGAGTGGGTTTCAGGATATCGGTTAATGCATCAAAGATTACATGTAGAGTGGGTTTCATGATATCAATAAATACATCAGAAATTACATATGGAGTGGATTTCAGGATACCAGTAAATGCATCAGCAATTACATATAGAGGGGATTTCATTATATCGATGAAAGTACCTGTGCGTTGTCTGAGTAGGTATAAAAAAATGGGTGATTGTGTCAGAAGGTAACTGCACATTGTCAGAGAAGGTGTCAAAATTGGTAAATGCATCATAAATAACCTAAACATGATTAGAATAGGTTCAGGATATAGGTGAACACATCAGAAATTATCTACACATTGTCACAGCATAAAGTGATGGTATGAGAGAGCATATCAGAAAGTATCAGGACATGGTTTAAATAGAAGTCAAAATATAGGCGAGTTCATAAGAAATTATCTGTGTATTTGAACAAAGATGCAAACAATAAAATACACAGTTTATTGCCTGGCATGTTTTGCTTTATCACGTCAGGTGCAGGAAATAAATATGTTTGTTATCTCTTATTGAATTTTGTGTGTGTCAGATCTAGAGCCGAATGTTCTTTCTTTCTTTTGAAAAATCTCTTTGTATATTTTATCATAGTTCAGTTCGAGTTGATTATGGTATTGAACCTAATTTATGCTTCATTTCATTTTAATGTGAAAGCTCCAGATAAATAACTTCAGTTTTAATGTTCATAAACAAGTACTAAAATAACAATAAATGATGAAGTAGAAAATGTCACAAACTTTGAATATCTATACTCTGTAATAAACAGCAGTGGAGACTGTTCAGCAGAAGTCAAAAGGAGAATGAACATGGCAAGATTAAACTGTATTACAAATCTATGGTTAAGCACAGCAAGGAGATCAAGGTGCATCTTCCTGTGGCAACATATGGATGTAAGTTGTGGACTATCTTCAAGTCATTAAAGAATTAAAAAAAAGGGCCTCAGAATACTATCAACCAAGAAGAAATGAAATACTGGCATCCTAAACCATCTGAATATCAAGGAAGATAGGCTAGTAAATGGCATCTTGTTTTGGAAACTGAAATATTTTGGCCATATCAACCACCAGTATGGATTGAAAAGAATAGTAGCAGAAGGCATAGTGCCAGGAAAGAAGGACAGGGGCTGCCCAGCACAAAGATGGGCACATGATATAAGTGACACCTTGGGTATGAAAGCACAAGACGTGAAAGAGCTGGCGAGAGACCAAGTTTCAGGCAGGCTGTGATGAGAGTGATGTTCTGCAATGGACCTGCTGTGTAATGATGATGATGATACAAGTACTAAAATAATATGTGCATTATCGAACATGGAAAATAACAGATTCGATTATTGCCTTTTAGATTATAACTGTTTAGATTATAGCCAATTAGTTATAACCAGTTAGATTATAACTGATTAGATTATAGTCGATTACATTATAACCAGTTGGATTATAACTGATTAGATTAAAGCCGAATAGTTATAACCAGTTAGATTATAACTGATTAGATTATAGCCAGTTAGATTATAACCAATTAGATTATAACTGATTATATGATAGCCAATTAGATTATAACCAGTTAGATTATAACCGATTAGATTATATCTGATTAGATTATAATCAATTAAATTACAACTGATTGGATTGTGTTGGTTAGATTGTAGCTAGCAATGTCCTGCAAGGGAAAGAATGTTGAGATTTTTCAAATTTATAGTTAAAAGTCATTTACAAGAGATTTGGAAAACATGGTAACTTAGTTACTAGATGCTTGCCTGTGAACCCCAAATTGTTGTATCCAATGTGCAGATTTTTGTAGTCAACTTGGGATCCAAGGTTTTTCTAGTATAAAATGGGTTCTGGGAAATGCCCTTAAAAGTAAAGGTGACCAGTGTGATATTGGTTAAATTCCCCATTGAGTGGGGATTATTCTATAAAGAAATACCTCTAGAACTGTATGCCCAGTGTGCAAATGGCTGGAAAAAGGTTCTTTATGTTTTGTCCCCGTACTTTACAAGGCAAGTGAATAACTGACTTTTAAAAGCTAGAAGCTAATATTGAAAAGGATAGGGGATGGGGGGTTATTTCATAGTAATCTTGAGGAAGGAACTGTTATTGCACTTTTTGTTTTCTATTAGCCTGATTTTATACGTTAAATATGCCTTTAATACGTGTTATGTCAGTATAGTTAAATTCATGAACTAAACCATCAGTCTTCAGAGTGGCAGGAAGTAATATTTGTTTTCTTAACAGTGTAAAACATTGTATGAATATCGCACAAAATGTTTTATGAATATTTCACTGACAGAAATATCAGAAGGAACCTTGGTGTTACATATATGATTTTTCTTTGTTTTAAAAATAAGAAAAGAAAACTGTTTCAAATTTATCTTTTTGGTGATCGTATATCCTTTTATGTAACCCCATACAGCCATCTTTGTCTGTTTTATTTATCCACTTAAACTGTTGTTTAACATGCCTCTCAGAATGCAAGGAACATCCAACAGTTGAGTAACCACACAGCAAGAAGTACCAATTTTCCTATGTATACAATACCTCCAAGCATTAGATAAACTCATATTTTGTATCCAATATTAAGGGATACATTTTTTAAACACCATTCTGTGTATAAGACAACCCCTAATTTTAAACTTAACATATTTGGGAACATATATTATCTTATACACTGAAAAATATGGTATACTTAGTATGTTTGATATCTTCAGAAACATTTTGAAACAAACCTTTTCCAAGAAATTATTCTATGTATCATTTCTATATTTAAGCATCTGTTATAATTTTTTGGCTTTTTGTTATGTAAAGTAGTAAATTATGGTGGTATTTTGGTTAGTGACAGGGGTCTGGGTTCAGTCATCTGCACTGCATGGACATTCCCCCCCCCCCCCCCCCCGCCCGCCTCCACACACACATATGCCCACACGCAGAGAGAGAGAGAGAGAAAGAGAGAGAGAGAGAGAGAGAGAGAGAGATAGAGAGAGAGAGAGAGAGAGAGAGAGAGAATGTGAGAGAGAGAGAGAGAATGTGAGAGAGAGAGAGAGAGAGAGAGAGAGAGAGAGAGAGAGAGAGAGAGAGAGAGAGAGAGAGAGAGAGAGAGAGAGAGAGAGAGAGAGAGAGAGAGAGAGAGAGAGAGAGAGAGAGAGAGAGAGAGAGAGAGAGAGAGAGAGAGAGAGAGAGAGAGAGAGAGAGAGAGAGAGAGAGAGAGAGAGAGAGAAATGCCATATGCTGCCATATCTTTAACCACATTTGTCAAGCAAGCTGAATATTAACTTTGGTGCCAGGTTTTTTAAAACTAGTAGTAAAAACTAATCATACTGTGATCTGCCTTGTTGCATAAATGTGAAATAAATTTTGCTGTTTCTTTGTACCAGAAATTGGATTATCGCTGGTTTCCTACTGCTGAGCTGGATGCTGACTGCTTTGTAAGATGTCTCAGTTGGAATGTAGAAGGTAAAACTGTTACACAATTCTTCCGCATCATTACACATTTATTACTTTTTGTTGTTTGTTAGGCATACAGTTTTTATGTGAACAAAAAAAAAAACAAAAAAAAAACATAAGACTTCTTCTTCTTCTCTGGCTCTGTTCTGCCTTCCATTGTTGGGTTTTGAAGAGGCATCGGGTGAGAGTCTTGGTATGTGTTAGATAGATACAACATCGGATATTCTATCTATCCATTGCTTTCATGATAGACCTCTGCTTCCTTAATGTCTAGGTGAGAGGGCTTTATGTGGTGCACTATCTGGAGGTAGTATTGAGACATTTCAAACCATTTGATCTGTTGTCTGTTGTCTTTAGAACTAATTTTGTAAACATAGACCACATACTTAAAAACTGTCAGTATACGTGTGTGTGTGTGTGTGTGTGTGTGTGTGTGTGCATGCGTGCGTGCGCGCGCGCGCAGTTGGTGGGTTCCATATCCATTTTCAGAACTTTGCAAACTAGAACCAGCATTGGTTAGTGTGTGTGCATGGTGAGAGGGGGGTTTGGGGGGGGGGGGGGTGTTCCATATCCTTTACAGAACTTTTGCAAACTAGTCCCAGCATTGATTGATGTGTGTGTGCATGTGCGCAGTTGGAGGGGGGGGGGGAGGTGCGGGGGGGGGGGGGGGGGGTTCCATATCTTTAAAGAACTTTGCAAACTAGTCCCAGCATTGATTTGTTCTTCCATGCTTTTACTAAGCAGTATTACATTTATTAGTTTAGTTTACCATTGCTTCCTGAACAGTGCTGTTGTTAGAGTCAATGCAAAGCACAATACAAAATCAACTGAAGCTGACTTTGAACCTTGTGGTGAAGATGTGAAACTGCGCTTACGTCCCCTAAGCCACATACACCGATGTAGCATATGTACATGTGTGTTAGTAGTTAGGTTTCTTCAGGTTTCTTCTTATGTACAATAATAGGGATGCTGAAATAAATACTGCTAGAACTGTTTCACTTGTCTTATCTTTCTTAGGTTCACGTCTGCTGACAGGAGGAGAAGTAATTCAGATCTGGGAGTTTGTAGTCAATGCTCCATTTGTACCAAGTGTTCCACCAAAAGTTCAGTTCCACTTGGGAGCTGCTGGGATCGGGGAGGATGATGACCCGGCAACACACCGTCTGGTTCAGGCCATTGCTGACCCTGACTACCTGATAGACCATCACTCAGAGACGGACCCAGGCCAGTGGGAATGTGTGTGGAAAGTCAAGTAAGGTTCTGTAGTATGATGACATTTATGCATCTCTCAAGCTGTCTGATAAAACTAGACAGGTAGCCACCACACCAAGTCTTTGCTGACATCCAGTGATAGCACAGAAGTTTTCTTCAAGTTTATTTTAACTCTGGCGTAAATGGCAGCTAGTTCAAACCTGCTTTCTTGAGCATACAGTCACTTGTCTTCCAATTATAATTCTTGTGTAGTCATGGCTAAGATACTGACTCACAAAGAAAACTGATTGACCACATCAGAAAGAGATAATCTTCATCTGGAGTACATCATGACAGCAGGGAAGTTGGAGGGGAAGAGAGGCAGAGGGAGACTGAGAGAAAAGATCCTGGACAGTTTGACACCATGGCATGGAGGATCATCTGTATCAGAGTTTAATGAAAGTACACAAGACAGAAGGTTGTGGGTAGATATGACTACCAAGGCAACATGGCATGGACCTTAATGAGGTGAAGTGATGGCTAATTGTTAGAAAATCAAAGCACCCTTTAAATCCTCTGCTTCAGTTCACACCTGAAAAAAAAATTTGAAATTTAAAAAAAAAACCAAAAAAAAAAACCCAGCCACACTAGAGCTGTCCTTCGGCTGTTGGATCAGGAATTAATTAAAGCATTACATTGTATTTCTTTTTTATTAACATTCATAAGAACAGTTTGCTGTGATACACACATACCTTTAAGATTCATAGAAAAATAAATGTGAAGCTCATTTGAGAGATTTAAAACAACTGGAAGGTGGAACAGCAGCAGTTAGGCAAAGGTCTTGATCAGAAAGCTTTTCTTAACCTGATGCAGAAAGGCATCACAAAGAAATGAAGGAAGGAAATAAGATTACCTGAACTGTAACACAGAACAAATGTAATACTTATTCATGTGTGCATGCATTCATATTAGGTATTGCTATTGTTGTCTATTTTTTTTTTTAAATATTAACATTTGTTATCTATCTTTGTAGGCCAGCATCTCCAGTAACACACCTGAAATTCTCACCTGACAGTTTTGTTTTTGCTTCTCTGGGTCAGGTAAAATATTTTTCTAGTAATGTTGTGTTTCTTGCACCTGTACTTTTTTGTTTTTCTTATGCATTTTCCCTTAAAAGTGCCACTGGTACAGGTACATGGTGGTTTACAGACAGGCGGCAATATCTGTTCCCCTGTGCCTAGCGCATCCAGTTTCAGTAAAGCCTTAATTAATTGCTTTCTAGAGCATACATCTTAAAGGGCAGAAGGTCTGTTCCGTTTTTTCTTCTTCCGGAAACCCACGTAGGAAGTTTTCACATGCACTAAACGGGGCCCCATCGTGGGAAAAACAAGAATAGACCCTCTGCATACCCAAAAGCATGTCGTAAGAGTCGACTAATTGGGGAGCTTGCTTTGAAGTCGGAGTGCATCTGCCTGAGAGGCAAGGAACCAACAGTCTGAGTTCAAGTGAATCAGATCTGTAAAAAAGATGCACATGCATCACTCAGGTTCTGGAGCAGGACTGCAGTTCAGAAGTGGACGAACAACCAGAACTTTCCACCAGAATGTACAGCTGGTGAATGCGAAGAAGAAGAATATTCTGTGGTTGATATGTGCGGTGTTGAAATTTTGTTTAGCAACCTGATTGGGGCTTTCATACTCTGGTGACTTAGATTATTGGTAGTCTTTCTACAAATGGAAAAAAAAAAAAAAAAAAAAAACAACAGTGCCATCTGCACAATGGAGGTTGGCTGCAGTTATTATGTCCACCAACTACAGTCTTTGGAAATTTGTGGTGATACCCCAATCTGTTCCATGTTGTGACTCGCACACCACTGTCTGAAAGCCAGAAGAACAGTCTTTTTCTAAACCGCTCACAGAAGAGCTTGAACCCTGTTGTGCATCGAAGATTGAAAACACACTCACTAACTTTACATCATAGAGCCACACTTTCTACGTCTGAACAAAACTGTTTCAGCTATTTCATCGGGTTATAAAGATAGCATACAGTACATTTATTATTTTCATGATGATTCATACAAAATTAACATATTCTTTCCTTTCATGAACTTTCCTTTCCTTTTCATATTATTACCTAATTATGTCAAAAATGTAGCAGTGAATTTGTTTTCTTGATTTGCCCTGTAGTTTTGCTGTATTCTCATTTGTTTTAGTCATAGTTTGATTATGTAGAATTAGTTAGTAGATTAACTTTGTTTAATTAAGCAGACATGCTAAGTGTTATTTAAAATACTGATGTGCCTGTCTCCCCACCTCCCCATACACCCCCCTCCCCATACACCTCCCCCCCCCTTTTACGGCCACCCGGCATACATTAAAATTGTAAACAGAAAAATGCCTAAGCGTATGCATATGTAAATTCCCATGTGGGCTCTGGGCCCCTATTTTATGGGACTGCTTGGTCTCGAGGTATGCATCCGCCTCGAGTGCTGGAGGTCCTGGGTTCAGACCCCGGTGAAGGCTGGGCATTTTTCACGTGGACTTCTAGCAATTTCCCTGGTCTCTAGGTAGTAAAGACTAGATGCCTGTGTGTACTGTTGCGGATCTAAAAAATACAGTGGCAGTTGGAAATATGAAAAGAGTAACCTAACGGCGCTGCCCGGGAAAAATTTGGAATTCAGAATCTACCCAAAGTATTTCAGGATCCTCGTCGGCGCAACAGACTTTGTGTCCCTGCGCTGAGATTCTTCAGACTCAAGCCTGATGAAGTAGAACGGAGCACTTATGGGTTTAAACCCATGATGTTGATCCATCGACTAAACTATTTTAGGTGAAAAAAAAAGAATAGGCGCTCTGCCCCCTTATCCCCCCCCCCCCCCCCCACCCCCCTCCTTTTTCTACCAACATTCATATCGTACAAAGCAATAAATTAAGAGTGTTTACTAAAGAGTCAGAGTGTATCTGCCTGAGAGGCGAGGAACCTACAGTCTGCATACAAATAGTCAGATCTGTAACATGGATGTGCACGCAAAACTCAAGTTCTTGAACAAGATCAAAGTCCAGAAGTGGACAAACAACCAGAATTTCCCATTGGATTTTTTTGGGGCCAGTAAACACAAAAGAAGAAGAAAATGATAAGTAACCATAGAAACACTTGGCAGTTTATTTTGATTGTTGATAGAAACTTTACTTTTGTATGTTATTTTATTTCAGAATGAAAGACTTGTAAAAATTTGGTATGAAGATCAAAAAGGTAAGTCTATTTATTACTTGCTAATATAATTTTGTAGAAGAGTTTGCTAGAAGAGTTATGAATATAGAACTTATGCTTGTTTAACTAAGGAATTGAGTAATTAGTTCTATAATAGATGTAACCAGATAATTTACGGCAGACTTTTTCACTTGCCACCATTGTGTCTGTGAAGCCAGATTCCAGAAACCCCCACATTTTCACACCCTTATAAACATATCTTTCTTGGTATGTATTTGAGAAGTTAAAAATCTCATTACCTTCCTCAGTCTGATGTCTGTGTAATATAATACCACCCTCTGTGAAATTCACCGACACATAAGTTGCAGATTAAATATTGTCATGCGTTCACTATTTTTAAAATGCCAATAGAAGCACCTTTCAGCTGTCCTTTAGTACACCAGTGTATGAATCCATGATTCTGTTGTTCCTCAAGTGGCACTGACTGGCCTGAATTAAAAAATAGTTGTAAATGATTGTCATATGTAAGTATGTAAGTCAGCAAGGTTGTATTCTGTAGTTAAAAAAAATAAAAAACTGAAATGACCAATAACAACAACAACAAAATAGGAATGCACATTTGCAATAAAAAAAAAAAATTTTAACACCTTATTTCATAGCTGCCAAAGTAATTGGCATGCATGCTTACTTGCGTCATTATGCATTTAATTTTACTGTGTTGTCATCCCTCCACCCCCCTCCAGCAGATAATATATTATAATATTTGTTATTTGATTTCAGTATCTCAAGGTCTCATGCGGCATGACAGTGTACTGAGCCCTAAGAAAAACTCCATTCATTATTCATTTGTGTATATTAGTCATCCAAGAGCAGTGACAGGGTTCGAGTGGAGGCAGACAAGCAAGTACATGCCAAGGTGTGTGTGTGTTTTGTGTGTGTTGTTGCTTGCTTCTCTTGTGTTTTGATTAACTGTTGCTTGACAGTGACAGTTTATAATTAAGTTGGTATGTAATTGGTGTTGTCAGTTTGAGTCAGTCCTTGAGTAATTTTATTCTGTCATCGGCATTTGCTTAACAATTGATGTCACCAACTGGAAAGAAAAGGACAACCAGAGAGATGAGTGGAGGCGGATGATATCTGCAGCATTGAATCTCAAGGGCTCGGCATGCTGAAGAAGAAGATGGGCATGTGCTGTCTGGAAAATACATGTTCTGTTCAGTGTTATACTTTCATTAATTTACTGAACCATGCTTATCAGGTTTTGTATACTTATAATGGTAACCAGCCCCTATTTTCCTTTTTTTTCATATACAGTTTTCACTGGTAGAGGAAAACAGATGTTTTAGTCTCACACAAGAGCTTTTGACCTTTATAATATTGAAGAACAAGATTGTTTCAGTCTCCCTCGAAAGCTTTTGATGTTTGTAATATTAAGGGACATGATTGTTTCAGCCATTCATCAACAGTTTTGATTGTTGTAATGTAGAGAGGTCTAAAAAGCAATGGCAAACTACTGGACGTAAATTTGCCTAGAAAAACCACAACAGCCAGAAAGTGCTGGGGTTGGTTCTGCAACGTCCTGTATAGGATACGCAACTAATTTTTTAAGAAAAATATATAGAGAAAGTTTTTTTTCTCTCATCCATTTGTGCTTTTGACACTTGTAATTTAGAGGGACATGATTGTTCCCATCACCCACAATAGCTTTTGACAGTTATAAATCATTACTTGGAAATTCTAATTTCAGTGCAAATAATGATCTGATTTTATTAAGTATTTACATATCATGGCTTTGTAATTACTTCTGAGATCTCATCTGGTTGCAGGGGTTCGGTGGCCAACATGCTGGTGACCTGTTGCGAAGACAATGTATGTCGGATCTTTGTTGAGACAATCCTCCCAGATGCTGGACTGCTTGATCTGGAACAGTTTGATCCAGCAGCGGCATCCTCTGAATCCAAATATCACACACAAAGGCACAAAAAAAGATTTGTACAAAGAATTAAAACTATTCGGTAAGTGTACAATTGATATAAATGTAATTCATTGCTTGTACTACAGTCTTAAAAGGGAGGAAAGAGAGTGGGTAATAGAAGTGCATTTTCTTTTGTGAATGGTTCATATCTGTTTTGACAATTCTAATTGTGTCAGTTTTATGTCAGTGCTACAACTGACTAGCATTTTTCTGATAGAAATGTTTCTAATTGGAGCAGGCATCAGCAGTTATGACGCTGTAAATCTTTTATCTGACATTTAACATATATCATATGACATATCCCAACTGTTTCAGCTTTTGACATACACTTTTCTGTGACTTCCTCAACCAAAGGCTAATTTTGCTATCCATTTGCTTCATTCTTTCTTTTTCTTGCAGCTCCTGAGGCTTCAACATCTGTTACCATCTCTATCTAAAATGTTATCAACATTATTCTAAAATTCTCCTGTCTTCATTGCATCCACTTTCATCATTTTCATTGCTCATCATTAATCTGCATCCATATAGAAAACAGGCACCAGGCAAGCTTGTCACTAAATATAATAGCCGTTTTTTGTTGGTATGTTCTCTATAAGCACACCCATATACACACATTAGCACATTAAACCTGGATTAATTCCTCATGTGTGAAGTAAAAAGTCATTCCACATTTGGTTTGGGAAAGGATCTCTTTCATTGCACATTTGGTTTTGTAAAAGATTTCTTTCATTTCACACAGATAATCTCCATAGGTGTTCAAGATCTCCATAAGGACACACTGAAGCACCAATGAGGAATATAATATGAGTGTACCGAAATTAGCCATAAAGTAAACTATGTAAATGATTCTTTCATGTCTGACATGTGTGTACTAGAGGTATATTTTTAGAGACCATACAGGACTTGGTGCGTGATCTCGTCAACATTATGACAGCCATCTTTACATCCCAGGAAATTATCTGGTACCCATTTTAGGCTTGGTTGACCTGGAAGCCAACGTCGGCTTTGAACCCAAATACAAAATAAAATCTGATATGGTGTGGATTTTAACCCCAGACCTCCCGTTGGTAGGTGAGAATCTAGCTACTCTGCTACTCCAGCACCTCAAAATCCCAATTGTCAAATTCTTTTTAAAGGCAGGTTGTCTAATTTTCAAACTATAATTAAATTGTAGAACGCAGGCAGGACATGATACCAAGTGTTGTGTTTCTTTTCAGACAAGCTATACACAAACGTCGCAAACATCCAAAATCAGGTGCCGATCACCTGATGAATGGCGAATCTATGCAGAACTCTACAAGCGTGCATGATTTTCACAAGTTTGCCATCCAGCACAATGGCGTCTCACCTGTGCTACATTTTCATTTGGCATGCAGCATAAACCCAGACACAGGTGGGTGTATACTGTGCCAGTTTGGCAGTTCTGTGATCTGTCTATTATGTTGTTGATATTTATTTTCATTTGTGTTCATCCAGGTTTTGTTTTGAATTTGTGTGGCATATATTTGCAGAATTGTTTAATAGTATTTGTATTGACAATGGTGGCCAGAGCAGTTAAAACCAATCCCTATATTGATTGGGATTGAACACCTGACCCCGGGCACGGGGCCTATTTAAACAGAAGCTGGAAAATGTTCTAAGACAGCGGTTCTTAACCTGTGGGTCACGACCTCTTTAGGAGTCGAACGATGATTTCACAAGAGTCTCCTGAGACCATCTGAAAATACATATTCGCTGGAGTTAGTAAGTAGCAATGAAAATAATTTTATGGTTAGGGGGGTCACCACAACACGAGGAACTGTATTAAAGGGTCAGGACATTAGGAAGCCTGAGAACCACTGTTTTAGGATATAAGATGGTTAGGTAATACTAACTACATCATCCAACATTTGTGGATTTGTCAAAGAAATATAAATATAATACCACTGCCCCAGTATAGACTTTTGATAGGCATCTTTAGCTTTTACAGAAAATATTTTTTATTTTTTAAATTTAGTATCCAGAAGCCATAAGTTGTTAACCCTTAGGCTTGGTATTATGGATATCGCAACCTTTCGGCCTTGATTCCATGATAAATACCGTAAATCTGGGAGAAATGTGACTTTTCTGCCTGCCTCCGAGAGTGAACCCGGACCACAAGGAGTTCGTCACCTGGTGACTGCACAATCCAGTTTAGCCAACTACGCTAGCAAGCCGGGCTTACAGATAATATAAAATTGTATTAATCTTCAAAAATGTGTGCAATATTTTAGATAAGCATATTCCTCTAATTTGACTGTTTTTTTTTCCTGACTGGCTCAGACATCCCATTACTGCCCATTATTGGCAACAAGGAGGATGTGGAGAGCAACTTTAGACTTCACTGGCTCAACAACAAAGATTTGGAGTTCACAATTGAAGCAGAGAAACTGCTGCAGGAGTTGCACAACCGACTAGTGGCAGATGAAGGTGTCTTGTTACAACAGTCCTCCACTCCAAACCAGGCTCTGAGCGATGATGAGAATGACAATATGGATGGTGATGATGATGATAATGATAATGATAATGATAAAGATAATGAAAGTAAGAATTCTGATAATTTCTGTGCATGTTTTTTTGAATTTTATTAGAATTTGCAGTTTTAAATAGTTATTTTGTTTCCTTTAGTTTATTGTAGTGCACAGTATATTTACAAAGAGTTGTTTTTCAATTCTGTAATTCAAGGATTCAGTTCATTAGCTGCAAAAAAGAATTCAAATATTTCTGGGTTTGATAGAATTTGAAAGCTTTTCAGGTGAGGGACCATTTACTGCTTACAACTGAACTTCTGTAAAGACCATCCTTCTGCAACAGCACGCCATCTTTTAAAATCTGGACACACCAAGGACCACACATTTCAGATACTTCACACATCAACCAGTTGCAGAATGCTAAGGTTTCTTGAAGCTGCCACTATTTATTACCTCTGTTATGATTTTTTTGTAAACAGAAAAACATGGTTCTGACAGTGTGACTGCCCTGGTAAAACAGATAGCTTTTGAATGTTGTTGAATTTTTACTTCAGTTATAAAAGAATCCACTTATTTCCTCTTCATGCAATTATTACTTTATTATGCACCTGGCAAGATACAGCAAAATAAGCCAGGCAATACATTTTGCAATCTGTTGTTATCGTCTTCTTTGTTCAGATTTTATCCTCTATCAGTGATGAGATCGAAGTAGGAAAAATCCAGTTGAATTAGAGGTCACCTGTGTAAGTTGTAGCATGCATTAAACATTTTTATGGTATTTGGAAGATGCAAAATGCTGTCTGACTCCTGATTTAGCAAAATTGGTAAAGGAAAAACATGTCTACCATCACTTAAAGCACACTTGCACAGCCTGAATCTTTCTGGAGGAAATAAATCTGTCCAAATGCATGCAGAAGTGTGGTTCTTGAAACATCCAAATTAACTAGGCATGACACATTCAATTTAAAGGGCACAAAGAAATGGAAGACTGTCATAAGAGATTGTGACCCAGCACTAGATATTTAAATATAAAAATATATAACAAGATGTGGGTTTGAGTTACATCTATTAGAGTGTTGTTCTTAGGCGACTACCTATTTTAAGCTCTGCATTTGTGGACTTTAATCATCTCTTCCATTCCCACACATCCCACAACACTGTAAAGTTGTGTACTTTGACAGTTTTGTTGAATAGTGAAGATGATCACAGCCTCCTAGACAGATCCATAGGTGCTGTAATCTCCTCTTCAATAGCTCCACAAGCATAAAACAACTGATAATATATTTAAATATTGATAATAGTAAGTAGAGGATCCTTTACATCCGAAAGTTGCATTGGACCTATACGGCTAGACCTATATTTTATAGATCAATCGGCACTTGGTGTGTGATTTGGTCACCATTACGCCGGTCGCCTTTACTTCTCAGGAATCCACCTGGTATCCATTCAGGGCTGGGTCATTAAAAA
This sequence comes from Candidula unifasciata, assembly GCA_905116865.2. NCBI lineage: Eukaryota > Metazoa > Mollusca > Gastropoda > Stylommatophora > Geomitridae > Candidula > Candidula unifasciata. Next base: position 194,800 of record CAJHNH020007846.1, on the reverse strand, counting down.
AAAAAAAATCCGGTAATATCCGACAACCTTCCAGTCTGCATGTGAGCGTCTAGCCGCGACACTAAAGCGGTATATACTGATAATACATTTGCAAAGTCACTTACCTCTGCATATAGGAAGTGAAAAAAGGACACCTCTTCTACCAGTTTACATAAATGTCAGATATCTTTTGTTTTCTTGTGGGTTCCTGGACCACAGTTTTTTTGGAAAAAAAGAGTAGACTCATTGGCCCTTAACAGGTGCAGATATCTCAGCCAAGCTTTTAACTACAGTACGAAATATTGACTACCATTTTTTGGTCAGAAGAAGAAGAAAAAGAAAAAGAAGAAGAAGAAGAAGAAAGAAGAAGAAGAAGAAGAAGAAGAAGAAGAAGAAGAAGAAGAAGAAGAAGAAGAAGAAGAAGAAGAAAAGACAAAGGGAGAAGTATAAAAAAACACCTTTAGGTAAAACATACTACACACACACACACACGCACGCATGCACGCACGTACGCACGCACGTATGTATGTACGAATGTATGTATATGTATACATACATATAAACACACACATATATAATATGTATATAAATATAAATATATACGTATATATAATGAGGACACACCTTACTACCTCTGTGGTCCAAAAGCTTCTTTCCATGTATTTTTTAAAGAAGAAAAATTATTGTAACCTTTTTATTCACTTGGATTCCTCAAATGGGTTGGATTGATTGTCTTGCCAGGTGGTGTCAGGAAAAACAAATATAAATCTGAGCCTAATATGAGAAAGGTTGGATCAAAGGGAAATGATCTTAATACCAGACATTCAAGTTTTTCTTCAAGTGAGGGGCTTGCCCAGAGATGATGAACACCCCCCAGAGTTTCCGGTAGGCCATTGTTTTCCATTAATCTTTTACCATACATGGACACTTATTTTCTATTATAAACAAGAAGTTCTTAATCATCCTTGGATTTTTTGTAGCATGGTTAGTGTAATTTTTAGACTATTTAGTCAGAGCTTCAAGAGTTAAAATACAAAATGTTAAGACACATTTCATAACTTCTCTTATAAATTTTTAGAAAAGGCTTTGTATCCATTACAGGATGATGCAGAACCAACCTCAGTTTGTGTGATTTTACTAGGAAATTTTACATCCATTAGTTTGCTATTGCCCACTGAACAGTGGGCTCCAATACCTTGGTTGAAACCAGTTGAAGGTGTTCTACTGCTAAATCGCCCGCAGCTGGGATTAAACCGGGCAGCTAGGAATTATGTTAAATCTTGAACTGAGAATCGACATCACAGCACTTGGCACATTTCCATAAGGGCACACTTGGCACACTCCACAACTTCAACAGCCAGCAAAGAGTACATTTTTCCTTGAGTGTTGATCATTGGCCAAAACCCCCTGGTAGCTACTCGCAGCGCTGTTCTCCTCCGACAGTGATGATCTATTTGTGCCTCTGCACTGTTCACTGGAATTATGACGAATTAGTATGAAAACTGTTTATAAGAGTTATTATTATAGATTTGAGAAAATCACTGTAAAGCAGATGGGAGAATAGGTTCTGAAGAGGGAGTAGTAGATAGAATAGGATAGGCGTTGAGTGGGTGGTTGAGAGGGTAGAATAGATGCAGAGAAGTGGGTAGTTGAGAGGGTAGGATAGACAATGAGTGGGTAGTTGAGAGCAGGATAGATACTAAGACGGTAGTTGAGTGGATAGGATAGACACTGAGTGAGTAGTTGGAAAGGTAAGATAGACACTGAATTGGTAATTAAGAGGGTAGGATAGATACTGAGTGGGTAGTTGGAAGGGTACGATAGACATAGAGAAACGGGTAGTTAAGGGGGTAGGATAGACACTGTGGGTAGTTAAGAGGGTAGGATAGGAACAGAGAAGTGGGTAGTTGAAAGGGTAGAGAAGACACAGAGAAGAGGGTATTTGAAAGGGTAGAGAAGACACAGAGAAGAGGGTATTTGAAAGGGTAGAGAAGACACAGAGAAGAGGGTATTTGAAAGGGTAGAGAAGACACAGAGAAGAGGGTATTTGAAAGGGTAGAGAAGACACAGAGAAGTGGGTAGTTGAAAGGGTAGGATAGACACTGAATGGGTAGATGAAAGGGTACGATAGACGCAGAGAAGTGGGTAGTTAAGAGGGTCGAACAAACACAGAGAAGTGGACAGTTGAAAGGGTAGGATAGACACAAAGAAAAGGGTAGTTGAAAGGGTAGGATTGACACTGAGTGGGTGGTTAAGAGGAAAGAATAGACACTGACTTTGTAGTTGAGAGGGTAGTATAGACACTGAGTGGGTAGTTGAAAGGGTATTATAGACACTCAGTGGTTAGTTGAGAGGATAGGTAAGACACCACAAAGTAGGTAGTTGAAATGGTAGGAGTTGAGTTGATATTAAAAATAACCTAATCAAATTCTTAAATCATCTTACTGATTTTATAATTATCCCATTTTAAGTGAAGTATGCTCTTCACATCATTTGATGCAGTGGAATACGGTGCCTGAGGCATATTTAGATAGGTCAGTGGGCACTCAGTGATTTTTCTGATCAGCAGCAGCTAGTTGCCTTAACTTTCAAGAATATTTCCTGATACACATTTTAGACTAGGTCGAACTGGGAGCCCGTTGGTCAGTTATTAAAAAATCTGCCCAAATGCAGATTTGAACCAAAGACCTCTGAACCAGCAGTGAAGTGCCTCCATTTAAAGGACTGTATTGAGTTACGCTTGATTTCATTAGAAACCTCACACTAACTAGCATAAATATTTTACATTTAGATCCACCTTCTTCAGTCTGGAGTCATTGATCGTTTAGACAGAAAGATTGATGCTCTTCTCCTTGACTGGCATAGTAGTCCAGACTACGTGTTCAGTATTCACCCAGTGGATGGCAGTTTTCTTGTTTGGTGAGTTCAGATTCTGTAGCAAATTATTAATCATACAATATTGTGATTTTCATCTGTAAAGTTTTACATAAAATAATGTTAAATTTTTACAATAATGAATAGTATTTCTTCAGGGTTAAACACAGACAAGGATTGGCTTATATAAAAAGTATCACTTCTCGGAAATTAAAATACTTCAGCTATATTAAATCACATAAAGATTTGGAGAGAACATTAGTGGAGGGAGTGTGCATGGTGTATGACCATGCGCCAGGCACTATATGAGTATGTGAGGATGCGAATACCAGCATTTACGTAGCACGTACCAAGGCTCCAAAACCTGACACTGAAATGGCAGAACAGGACTAGAGAAAAAGAAGACAGAAAAAGTAATGGAGGGTATGGTTCCTAGGAGTATAGACACGGGTTTACCAGAATAACAGTAGACACAGATTATCCGGAATACCCTAGGCGTTGAAGCACATGAAGTAGCACAGTTAAGAGATAAAGTGGCTTCCTGGCATACCCTGAAAAGAGCTGTATTGTATAAAAGCTCACATCGAGAGTAGAATTGTATTAACACCTTACAAAAAGCTGAAGACCTCATGCCCATACTATGTAGCATTTTGTGGATATTATCCTGTTTTCCTTCAAATGTTGGAGGATGGGTCTAGAGCATACATTGGCAACTAGGCCAAGAAAATTAGTTAAGTTGAGTAATTTACATGTTGTCTGTTGACTTCTTTTTAGCGTTCTTCTTCTTCTTCCCTTCCTCTTTTACCGCTGTGGGTGTCGAGGGAGATATAAGGTTCTGTCTCTAGCTCTACTGCCCGCCTCGATCATCGGCACATCGTGCTGTTGTAGAGTTTCTCTGATGTTATCCTTCCATCTTGTTCTTGGTCTACCTCATGCTCTACGTCACCTTCTTAGCGTTCACTGACTGTAAATTTGTGCCAGAAGTCCTGGATGTTTGTCCACTTCTAGACTTTGGTTTTGTTCCAGAAGTTGATCTATGTTTGCACATCTTCTAGAGATCTGACATACTTGTACACATTGTTGGTTACTCATCTTTCATATAGATGCACTCTAAAGAAAACATTTCTAATTAATCACCTTTTATGTCAAGCTTGTTGGGGGAGAGGGGTAGGGGGGGGGGGGGGGGGGGGGGGGGTCCAGTATATTTATTAGGTTTTAAATTAAAAAAAAATATTTTCTTTCTCTCGAAACGGACCCGGAACCCACACAGGAAGTTGTTTATCAAAATTTGAAATACTTAATAAATTATTTATTTTCTGTCCTTTGTATATGAAGAAAGATATATTTTCCACGTAATCATCGAGTTATTATATTAATGTAACGGTCACCTTCTTTTTGCTGTTATTTTTCTTCGTTTTTGAAAAGTGAGATCATATTCTGCTCTATATTTGTCATATTTGTGATTTTCTGTATGGTCACCTGCCTGTGTACCATTTTTCAGGCTGATAGACCATCTGGATGAGAGCACACCATTCACTTTTCACCAAGCACAGGCCAGTTTCTCTTCACGTCTGCCCCGCGCATTTCCTGTCCCTGATGCTCGAAGCATGGCCAGCAATCTCTTGATGTACTGTAACTACAGCAAACTGCATTTTGGGACTAATGAAACTCTGCCCAGTGGTGAAGACAATGAACGCCAAGCCAAATCATCGGGCTATCTGGCATATCATGGTTCCAAAATGTTGGTTCCTAGTATACACATGGTCACCAAGCATAAGAATGGAACTCTTAATCAGTGGCAGGTAATTCATTCTACTTCTCTTTTGTTAGAATGGACTAAGTATGTTTGTGTAAATAGTTTAATTTATCCACTGGAGCTTTGGCGTCTGTGACTCACACGTTACCAGTGCCATTTTAATTCTGAGATGTATGGTTTGATTCTAGTTGCAGGCAATTTGGCAGCAAGCCACTTTGCATTTATTTTGACAATGATATAGAGAATGGACCCTTCAGAAACCAATGGCGAAACTACTAAACATCCTGTAAAGTTGTGATTCCCAATTAGTGATCAAACAAATTGAAAGAGTCTGTGTATCATTTACACACACGCGCTCGCACACACACAGAGGGATAATAACCCTCCCCCCCATACAGAACTAACAGTGGATTATTCTTAAAGTCATTGAGAGGATCGACTTCATTGCAGTTATCACGTATGGCTAGGTACCTCTCCGCAGAACAGCTAGCCAGCTGCCAAAAGGCATCACACAAAGCACAAACTCCCTAGCTCCAGAGAGGATCAACAAGGATCTCAATAGAAACTGCACTCATGAACTGTACAGCAGGTCTGTGAAACAGATCTGTGGTCTTCAGAGCATGAGACAGATGGCTTGACCACTTCACCATGGAGACCCAACAAGGATCTCAATAGAAACTGCACTCATGAACTGAACAGCAGGTCTGTGAAACAGATCTGTGGTCTTCAGAGCACGAGCAGATGGTTTGACCACTTCACCATGGAGACCCCAAATGGATTATTCTTCAGAGTGCATAATGACAGGCTGTTAATTTTGCTCTTTATTACCACTGCTGGGTCTCTTTTTCTATTTTATACTTTACATTTTTTATGTTTTCATTAATAAACTGTTTATATGAGTATGAACTAATGCATTGCTAAGATTAAACATTTTTTTAAAAATTTTATATAGTTTTTATTTTACTGTTAAAGTTTTATTTAAATTGCAGTCATTTTAGCTCTATTTCCGGAGATATTTGTGTTTGCACTTGCAATGACAACAATTATACAGTTGTAGTTTTAAAATGTGATGTTCACTTTTTCTGTCCTTTTTCTCATGTTGAGCAGTTAGAAAGTTTTATAACCAGTTCAGTTCCTAGTTGTTACAACGTGCAATGTCTGCACCATAATATAAGTATGCAAGAACTCTGCCCATGCAACCACAGTGCAATAAACAAAATTTCAGTCTTGTTTCAGGGACATTTATATGCTCTTCTCTTTTTTTTTTATGGAGAAGAAAAAAATCAATATTTTCAGGTGGCTAACATTTTGGGTATTTAAGAGTAAACAACTCACCTCACAGCATCAGAACATTCCCATGAGTGCTCTGTACCAGTCTCCAGCAGCCTGAATTCCAGTTCTGGTGGTACTGTTAGCAGTCTAATTGTTTATATTGCCTTTCCTCAGACTGATGCATGTTGGCCAGATTGAAAGTATTTCATTCTCACTGAAAAGACTTTTTTTTTTCTGTACTTAAATTAAATAAAAAGGTAAAGTTGGGAGATGTGAACCAGCGTCATTGCACACTGTTATAAACCATAAGTGCTCTGCCACCAGTACGGACAGCTGATGAGAAACTGTCCGCCTGTGTCGCTGTCCGCATGTAACTCTGTAGCTACAGAGATGTTCCTCCATTTACCCCAAACTTAAATTCAATGATATGACATATCTTGTTGATATGACATTTGATCTTCTATTTCATGGCAAGCTTTCTGTTTATGGTCAGCATTTTGTTAAAGGTGTGAGTGTAAAGCATAAACCAGTGGTAAACTAATGGACATAAAATTGCCTAGTAAAACCGCACAGTGGCCAGTAAATTCTGGGGTTGGTTTGTAACATTCTGGAAAGGACAAGCAAATAACCTTTTTCTTTGTTGGTGACAATTCAGATAACGTTTGCAGAGAAGACAAAGTTTCAGAACATTGTCAGCGTCTCGCACAGTTCCCGCGCCTGTGGACATCGTTTCCGTACAAACTCAGCCGCCTGCCACCCTGTCCTTCCTCTCATGCTGACCACATCTCATCATAATCTGCCTGCTGTTGAATCTGGTAATGGTTCGGACACTGCTAGCATGACTTCATCTACAGGACAGGATCCATCACTTCAGATAGGTGGGAGATAAATTATTTTATGTGTGTGTGTATATAGTTTGTACAAGATTAGGTTGAATCTCATGTAAACAAAAAAAGTTAAATAATTATTAATACTTTGGAGAAAAAGCTGATGTAGAGAAGTATCATTGACAGAAATAAAAACAGAGATAGATGAAATATTTTGGCAAGATAAAAAGACAAAACACTTTTTTTAAAGGAGAGAGAAAATCCAGGTAGACCAGCAAACACTCAGAGTGACCAACTGGAAAAAGAGGGCCAGTCACAGAAATAATAGAGGTGGGTAGTATCTGCAACAATGAACTTCAAGGGCTCGGAATGTTGAAGAAGAAGCTTTTATAAAAACTATGCTGGAGATAAGAATTGAAAGCAGGTGAGCAAGAGGTAGACAGCACTACAAGTGTGAGGGTAACATCAGGAGCTGGAAAAACAGTAGTGTGAGAAAGTATACAAATAAGGTGGGAGACAGAAAGTGCTGGAGATTTTTGGAATCAGCATTTGATGGATTGATACAGTAGAGAAGCGATTGGCTGAATGGTAAAATGCTGGGCTGTTAAGCGCGAAACTCAGGTTTAGAATCCTCTATAGAGTTAGGGATTTTTATTTTCTGTCTTGGGGCAAAAATAAAATCCTTACCTGCACAGTCCGTGGTGACAGCACTAGCCATGCAGCCTGAAATCCTTAGGCCCAAAGACCCCCCCCCCCCCACCACACACACCCACACACACACACACACACACACGCGTGCATATTTATATAATTCGTTTAGTTAAAACAACGGATCATCACCATGGTAACATCATGCCATTATGGTGGCTGGCATGTGAATGTAGAAGCAGAACTTAAAAGGTGAACATAGAAGCAGAAGTAGATTTTTGCACCTGTAATTCTTATCAATTGTAAAATGCCCCCCCCCCCCCCCCCCCCCTCTCCATTTTCTTTTGGTTTATTTTCTTGCCTAGATTAATTTAAAAAAAAAAAAAATTTGTTCTTGGTGATGAAATCAGAAATATTAATGTTGTACTTAATTCTTACATGCAGATCTCTCCGAAGCAGAACACATGAATCCTACTTTCTGCAGTGAGTTAATCCTGTGGCAGGTGGTGCCTGTTGGACCCTTGTCACGAACTGGGGGTATCACAGAGCTGTGTCGTGTCAACAATTCTTGCCCATCTGCCTTCACAAGTGTGGCTTGGGTTCCAACTCTACTTCCAAGGTAAACAAGTTGTGCCCTAATATATGCTACACTTTGGTAATTATAATTTTAATCTTTTCCATGAATTTACTTTTTCTCTGTAGACTAATTTAGCCGAATTTCATTACCAAAAAAAAAATATTTTTCTTACACATATATTGTATATACATGTATTGGAATCTGTGGCGTATGCAGTTTGAGATTCTGAGATACCCAATTCGATTCCAGCTGTGGGCAAATTTGTCAGCAGACTGCTTTGTGTTGATATTGATATCAGGAGCCAACCATTCAGGAAGCAGTGGCAAACTACTGAACGTAAAATTTGCTTTTTGAATACAACAAACAGCCAACAGATGTAAAGGACACATAACTAACTTTTTATGTATACAATTATATTTTTCTTCAGCTTGCTGTTTCCATAATCTTTCCTTCAGCATCCGCAGAGTTTAATTACGTTCCATGTCATGTTTACAACTCTATGTACATGTGTTATAATTTGGTTTTGTTATCTGTTGTATTGATTAATGCTAAATGTAACTCAGTGGTCTGAGGGTTCTTAAGTTTAATGTTGTCTTTGCTATAACTGGAGCATGATCACTCTGGCAGTCGGCTTTTCATGTACTTTTGCTTATACTAAACTCTTTGAAATCAATAGGTTGTCAATTAATTGCAAATATTATCTTGAGGTCTTTTACAAGTCCATAATCAACAACAATGGTGTTTGAACCATGTGCTTTATATTATAATTATCATATGGGGTTCTATGTACACTGTTAACCTCTTCTCTCACTTTACAGTCACCCAGATAATAATGACCACTAGTGAATCTGCTCACTGTTTCTTTGACAGCTCTCGCATTGAAGTCCCCATGTATCACTGTTATTTGAAAAGTTTTGCATTGTTCTAAAGCCATGTCCAACTTATTATTAAAATAAACACAAAATCTTCTTCTGTGCTATCTGCTGTTGGTACATGTACTTGTATTATACTAATACCCACATGTTTGCCATTGATTTTGTTCTAGACGCATGCTGGTATATCTATCATTGTGCCATACTTTGTATGATTGTTTAGGCTTAGAATATAGTATACAGAAAGTACAGTTAATAAGCATTCTGACATACATAGACACACACACACCCACCCACACACATACGCGTGTGCGCACACACACGTGGGCAGACACACACACACAACTTAAGCATCTGGCATAAAATGTCAGAATTTGATAAGTTGGAACTTGGTGGGTGATGTTGTCAACATCATGTCAGCCACCTTACTTCCTCTCTAACCCTGTTCTGCCTTTCGGTGCCAGACTTTAAAGAGGCATCCGGTGCAAGGCTTGGTATGTGCTATGTAGGTACTTGGTGTCTAACATTAGAGAATGAGTTGCTCTGGTTTGTTAATTTGCCTTTCAAGAAAGATCCCAGGTCCTGACCCCAATGGTGCCAGACTGTCTGACTCATATTCTAAAACTGTGTGCCAGATATTTGTCAAGGAAAGTAAAAACAGTGTCACCAGTTTTATGAATTTAACATTGAATCACCAAAGACACTTCTTCTTCTTCACTTCCTCTTTTACCGCTGTGGGTGTCGAGGGAGATATAAGGTTCTGTTTCTAGCTCTTCTGGCTGCCTTGACCATAGGCACATCGTGCTGTTGTAGAGTTTCTCTGATGTTATCCTTCCATCTTGTTCTTGGTCTACCCCGTGCTCTACATCCTTCTTCTCTTTCCATGTATGCTTACCAAAGACACTAGCATATTAAAAGACTGGTTTTTAACTACTTTAGCCCTAAAGTTAGACAGTAAAAACTTGCGACGGTAGTAATTGTCTTATCTCTGTATTCTCCTTCGTCGTCGGTGTCATCGTCTTCTTCTTCTTCCTCCTCCTCCTCATCTTTGTTGACTTTATCATCTTCGCCATCTTCATCTTCTTCGTCGTCTTCATCATCTTCGTCGTTTTCATCTTCTTTTCTTTATCTTCTCCTCTCCTCCTATTTTCCTCCTCCTCCTTCCACCTCCTCCTCATCCTTGACTTCCTACTCCTCCTCCTCCTTTTCTCCTCCTCCTCCTCCTTATGCATTTGCCCTTAAAAGTGTTGTTGGCATGTTGTGTTGTGGTTGTAACATTGCTGCAACATCAGCAAACTCTTAATCAGCATTATGATGTACTTGTTAGGGCCTATTCTTTGTCTGTCTAAAAAAAAGGCCCTAGAACCCTATATTTCTGTAGTTCTTTGAATATTCACCACAATACTTTAAATGTGCTTGCAAAAATGCAAGGTTGGTGTAGTAGGACTAAAGAAGAACATTATCATCAATCAGCAGGTCCTTTACAGAATGTCACTCTTATCTTTCATCACTGCATGCCTGAAAGTCTCCAACCATATGTGCTTTCATAGGCATTGCATCTTCAGTGTCTTGTATCCACTTTTGAGGAGGTCTGCCTCTGCCTCATTTTTCTAAAACTGTACCATTAATCATTGTTCCTCCAGACCACCATGATGTTTAACATGGCAAGAATAACTCAGCTTTCCTTGCATTGCTCACTCCTATGATCAGTAACTACCCAAAAGAAGCTGTTCTGAATGTTCCCATGAGAATTTGTTATAATATTGTTTATCTTGGCCTCAAAGACGGCACCAACGTGCTTCTCCAGGCTTCAGTCTTGAGTTCATGCAGTTGTGTTAATGTCAGAGATTCGTTACTGTTTGGCAGCCTAGTCCCTATAGTGTTGATATCTGTGCTATCCATGTATCCTCTTGCATGCATTGGTGCAGAACTTGCCAGCTGGAATGCTTGTTCATTACCCTTTACTCTGACATCCCCAAGTGTGTATATCCAAGTGAGTAGGGGCGGGGTGGTTAAGTTTGACTTCTGAATGCTGTCTACCCATTCAGAGTTTAATCTGCCAGGTGTGATTTTCTGAAGTGAAAGCAATATAATTGTAGTTGGTGGTACAGTCTCTCTATATTGTAATTGTCTGGTCTCTTGTTCCCCTCTTGGCTGCTATCTGAAGATTGATCATTCTTGAGATTTCAAGAGTCCTATTCCAGATAGCAAACCAACAGGACCTATCCCATTCTACCTTTAGAGAAGTTATAATTAGGCTTTTATATTTATATCAAGTTGTGTCACTTGCAGTCCTGCCTGGGGTAGGATGATTTTGATGTCTCCCCACAATAATTTTCTTGCCTTAGTTTTCCTATTTATACATTGCAGTAGTTCCGATACTTTAATTGAAAAGGTTTGCAAGTGTAGCAACGAAATAAATTTTGTGTGATTGTGTTTGCAAGTGTAACAAAGATAACTGAATTACATTGAATGTGTTTGCAAGTGTAACAAAGATAACTAAATTACACTGAGTGTGTTTGCAAGTGTAACAAAGACAACTAAATTACATTGAATGTGTTTACAAGTGTAACAAAGATAACTGATTTACATTGAATGTGTTTGCAAGTGTAACAAAGACAGCTGAATTACATTTCTTGTGTTTGCAAGTGTAACAAAGATAACTAAGTTACATTTAATGTGTTTGCAAGTGTAACAAAGGTAACTAAGTTACATTTAATGTGTTTGCAAGTGTAACAAAGGTAACTGAATTTTGTGCCTCTGATGTTTCAGTTTTCTGATATTCTCCTCCCTGTCACAAAACAACAGGTTTGTGCATACTTATTTGTGCACCGCTACATTTGATTCCTTGTGGCTAGTTTGTCTTTCCTTGTTTGTCCCGGCACAGAGCGCATATATATCTCTTGTCTTAGACTGCTTAACACTTTCTAAGCTCAACAGTTTGCTGCCAGATAATACACGTTAGGAAAAAAGATTATACATTTTTTAAAATCTTATTTTGTTGAAATATCTGATGTTTTGTAAGTAGTAAATATATTAATTAAATTGAACAAGTATTATCCCTGTGTGAGTTTTGCTGCCCTGTTATAGGGAAAACAAGAATAAACCTACTGCCTACCCAAAAGCATGTCGTAAGAGTCTAATTGGGAGCTTCCTTCAAAGTTCAAGGGCATCTGCCTGAGAGGCAAGGAACCAGCAGTCTGCATACAAATTAGTCAGATCTGTCAAACGGATGCAGACGCAATACTCAAGTTCTGGAACAGGACTGCAGTCCAGAAGTGGACGAACAACCGCCAGAGTTTACAGCCGTTAAACACGAAGAAGAAGAAGAATAAGAAGAAGTAAAATATGCATGAAATTGAACATGTAGTAAAAAATGAATGAAATTGAAGAGGTAGAAAAAATATGAATAAAATTGATCAAGTAGTAAAATATGAAAGAAACTGAACAAGTCTAGCACTATATGCCTGATGTGCTGCTGCATGAAAAGGGCACTTGACTTTTACATTTTCTGTTTAAACATTGCTATGTTTAGATGTTACTAACACTAGAATGTACTAAAGAACACCAGCCAGCTTTATCTGTGCTAGACACTTCTCATATAGATTATTCTAATGTCATAAGTTTGTTGCATTTCTAAAATAATACCTTGCTTAGCATAACTACCAACTCATGCTTCACTGTTTCAGATGTATTGAGTGGAGGTAAATTTATACAGAGTAGGTGGGGGGTTGGTTGAAAAGGGTTTCCTTATTACATGCACAATCATTATTTGATAGTTTTTGCTTAAATTGTTGCACATCAGCTGCACTGTTTACATTCGGTGGCACAACTCATTATTTATTGCTTATGGGAAAAGCAACTTTGATTGACTAGTGTCGCAGCTGACATTGACATTGGCAAGCCTGCCTGGTGCACATGTGGATTGGCACCCTAGGAATGGATCGTATGCTCTATGACCCATGTCTCTCTTTCCTTTTCTTTCTCTTATCACTGGTTGTTCCTTCCTCCCTTTTCTCTCCCCCTCTCATTCTCATATTCCACGCACGCACCCACCCACCCACCCACCCCCACACACACACACGCACGCACTCACACCCGCACGCGCGCGCGCACACGCACACACACACTCACACACACCCCCCCACCCCCACCCCACCCCTTTGGGCTTAGATGTCCCCAAAATTGTTGGCATCTGTGGCTTGAGCATTGCAACCTGATTTGTAATTGGGGGGGGGGGGGGGGGGGGGGGGGGGGGGGGGGGGGGGGGGGGGGGGGGGATTTCAATGGGGGTTTAAAAGATGTGGCAGGTTTCAGAGACAGTGCATTGTTTTCTTCAAAACAGTAAAATTTATTCCTTTTTTCCCATTTGGGCTTGATGTCCCCAAAATTGTTGGGGTGGCTTGAGCATTGCAACCTGATGCGGATTCCAGCTGCGGACAGTATGGCAGCAGACAACTCTTTGTTGATATTGACAGTTGTATTGAGAGCTGATCATTCAGAAAGCAATAGCACACTGCTGAATGTAAAAGTGTCTAGTAAAACCAAAACAGTCAACAGGGTTGGGTCTGCAGCCTCCTGTAAAGGGTATGCAACTAACAGTAACTTATCCCCAGTGTAACTGATGCATAATTTAAAGAAACTATTCCTTATCGGTACTATTCATAGATGCTGATGCTTATAGAGGTATTATGAATATCACATAGAATATAATGTACATTTGCATCATATTTTTTCTCGTAAATTCTTAAATTCTGAGTTGATTCAAGAACCCACACCACAGCACTCAAGGCATTTACATCAGCGCTCTTTCCCTATCTTCAGCAGCCAGCATTTCCTCTTAGCGTCGAGGTTGGCCAGATCCTCTCATCACTTCCCGCTGCATCAGTCTCACCAGAGTGTGGCATCCATTTGCTCCTCTGAATTGCACACGTTCTCCCATGACCAAGTCTGCCTTATCATGCATCAGTATCCCACCAAGTTGTGCAGAGCCAGTCAAACTGTCCCCCTGTTAATTAACCAACACAACAGCATACCCGGAAAAAAGATCTAGACGATGTTATTCACCCATGATCTTCAAAGCGAAATTTTGAGTTAGGTTTCTCTGCCTAATGAATACCCTCCATATAGGTTAACCTCTGTTTTGGAAAGATTTATTTAGTCTCGAAAACTTATCTTACGCCACAATTAATGGTAAACCATTTTAGAGCTGGAAGCCACAAAAAATGCATTGGTTAACATGCTTGCCTGCTGGCCAAATTGTTAAAAGAAGGATTTAAAGAATTTGACCTAGCCTTTCAAGCCAGCCCAGAGTAAAATGGCTGCCAGAAAATGTTATGGGAAACAAAGGTAGCCTGTCTGATATTGACCGTATCTTCAAGTGATTGCTGAGTGATCCGTGCAGATTTGAAGCTAGCACAATATATCCATCCATGTGCCACACTAGACACTTGCCTGCCAGTTTGAAGATTTTGCATTCCAGTTCACATCTGTGACATTTGTTAAAAAGACCAGTCTTTACCTACTTACTGCTTTACCCACAGAAGTTTACTCTGGGTATCCAGAGAACCAATCCGTTGAGACCCACAAATACATTTGTAGCACATGAGTTTAATCATTGATAGTGATGTAAGATTGGGTTTGTCACTGGCAGCTTTTTTAGGACACCATAGCTTTCATGCTTTTAAATGTTGGATATTATTTGCTTGCTATTTTCATTTTACCTGCCGAAAGTTTTGCCTGAAAGCTTGTACAGAAATTGGTTTATTCAGACATGAGTTTCTGCCATTTTACCTGTTTGGGGATGTTTATTGTTTTATTGCTGGTGCAGATACATTTGTGGAACATGCAAAAAGGGCAGGGAAAGGTGGGTGGAGGGATATAGACCCTCTGACCCTTAACAAACTAATTTAGGGTTGGCTGAAATCTGATGTGTTGGGCTGAAGGACATATCGCAGCTGTGAGTGACACTATGTGCCGATCACATTTCAAGGGAATGTAGAAGAAGAAGAAAGAGGGGAAGGAGGAGGAATATTGGGTTGCGTTGGGTGGGGGGGGGGGGGGGGGGGGGGGGGGGGGGGGGGGTGGGTATGTGTGTGTGTGTGTATATAAAAGGCTAAGTCTTTCAAAAAGTGATCGCTTTACAAACAGAATGAAGACACTAAATGTATCAGGTAAATTGAGAAGTAAAAAATATACTCTGAATAAGACACTATCATCATCATTTAGGGCTAAGATCTCCCAGGCGGACACTGCTGTTCTCTGAATATGGAGTTTTTGTTTTTAAATTATTTTGTTTCTTTTCTTTTGGCTAATTTTTGCTTTTAGCACCATGGAAATTATTTTATCTCATTCACATTGCAGACATCTCCCTGGTTTTTGTTTACAATTATTTTTTTAAAAACCAGTTACCATCTTCAAAATTTACATTCTTACCTGTTATTCTGAGATATTACATGTGTTTTGTTTTTGTAGCCAGTTCTATGCTGAACCTAGGGATGCACAGTATACAAAGAGTGTATGGAATTTTTTTTTTTTTTTACATTGGACTACAGGGGACTTTGTAATGGAAGGGTGCCCCAGTATAACTGTGTTATACCGTTGAATGGAGTTTCTGTGATGTGTACCTGTTTGATTGGTGTCCTTCAGATGTTAATCATGCAGACTGCAATCTTCGAAGGAAACTGTTTGTCACTGAAACTTGTTGACATAAAAAGACGATTTCTTGTTTTTTAAAGACTCAAATTGTGGCTTAGGACTTGTGGATATTTAGTGGCTTCAAAGTCAAGGCAGGTGATTGAGAAGCAGACAACTTGCATTGATTTTGCCAATGGTATGAGCAAATGTATCTTTCAGGAAGCAATAGGAAACTAAGTTAGTTCCGTATCCCTTACTGGAGATAATCGTAGAACCAACCCCAGTATTTCTGTGTGTGACTTTTTGTGATTTCATTGAACAGTTTGCTGTTGTGTTCCAAATGGTCAGGTGTCAGTACCATTTTTAGAGGTAAAAAAAAAAAAAAAAAAAAAAAGAAAAGCAAAGCAGTCTGTTGGTCTGCTACAAAATAGCTGACAGCTGGGATTAAACCCAGCACCTTGTAATTATGAGGCACCTTCGCAATGTCTAAGCCTTAGGTGCTGACTGTCTATAATAGCAAACTTCTAAACATAAAAACTGGCAAGTCAATCTGAGTTTTGTGTGCAAAATCCTAAGGAAAAAGTCATGCAGAAAACATTTTTAAGGACTCATAGAATTTAGTCTCTGTGTTTAAAACTATTCAACTAAAATTCTCTATTTTTGCGGCACTAAGTACAACACTGATATAGTTCAGGAGGATGTTGATTAGAACTTCATATATTAAGAGCGCTTGCTCAGGCTTCCACATCGTAGTATTCATGCATTAAGATTTTTGTGTGTGACTTCCTAGAAGTTAGTATCCTGGTCCCCTATTTGATATCCTGGATCCTTTAAAAAAAAAAAAAAAAAAAGCCTGGACATCATCATTTAAAAAACCCATTGACTGAAAATGTCAAAATAACTATCATTTTTATGCAAAGGATTTTAAAATTTGGCTTACAGGGAATAGGAACTCGGGTATCCTGGTTAACACCCTGGACCCTAAACATGACCTTTTTCAAAACCCCACTGCTAGAAAAAGTCCAAAATAACTGTTTTTTTAGGTAACATATTTCTAAACAATTTTTAAACAGTAATGTATATTTAAACTTTGTTTGATGTGTCTTCTCCAGTATTTAGTTAGTGTAGCCAACATTTGTTAGTGATGGGGTTTAAGACCCCCAAACACCACCCCCCCCCCCCCCCCCCCAAATATTTGAAGGTAGTTGTTTAACCATGCGTTTATTATAAGCTATTTTTTGAAGAAAAAAAAAAAAATTGCTAAATGCTTTCGGTAATAAACTCCTTATTAATTGAAATATGTATAGATGCTTGTTGTTTTGTTGACAGACATTTACATAACACAGCTGTATTGATCTGAATTGTTTTGATCTTATGAAGCATGGCTTTCCAAGTGATTATGTGGGCTGTAATGCTTAGACGTAGTTTTGATCCCGGGTAAGGGGTGGAGATTTTGTCTGTGTGGAGCAGAAATAAAAATACTAACCTGCACACTTTGTGGTGACTACACTAGCCATATGGCCTTAACTCTTTTGATACCAAGTAACCTACCATGTATTCGTTTGTATCTGCATACTTCACATGCCATTTCTTCACTCCCTGTGTGGCAGTTATTAAATTAATAGACTCTGTCTCAGTTGTTGCTTAAACTCTTTCTGTACAAAAGTCATTAGTTGAACTTGTTTGCATTCATGATTTATTACTGTCAAGAAGAGACTGCTTTTGGATAGAATAGGTAACGGTAACAACTGTTTAGGACTGAAAGAAAAAAATCTTCAGGTCCATGACACACACACCCCCCCCACCCCTTTTCTCCAGTCCTGCAATGCTCAAAATGTAGTAAACACAGGCAGTAAGGCAGTTTTTCCAAATAATGGGTGAAGACCTAACACTTAACAGCCTGTTAGCAGCATCTGCTACTGAACTACCCTGTACATGTCTGTAACAATGTTGCATTTAGTCATTAATGCTGCTGTTGTGTTGTTGTTTCAGCTCCTGCTTGGGCTCCTACAGTAATAGCCCTAGTGCTCTGTTTGTTGCCTCAGATGGTCAGTGCTTGCGCCTCTATCAGGCAGTTATTGATGCTCGAAGCTTGCTGATGGACAAATCAGCTTCAAAAGATAATGTAAATCATCTTTTCTAATTTTTTATTTATCCGTCAACATGAAAATGTCTTCATTTTTTTAACTTCTATTAACTAGTCTGTCCAACATGGTATTGATTATGCAATAACCTTTGCTTCTGCCCCTCTTCATTTTCAAACAGTGAGTATTTTTTCATATTTTTCTCTCTGTCACTGCTAAAGCTCAATTTTGATTATTTCCACCAAAACTGTTTTTTTTTTTTTTTTTTAGGCATAACTTTAGAAGGCGCCTTTTAAAGTTATATTTAAAAAAAAAAAAATGAAATTTTTTTTTGGGCTTCAAAAGTTTTTGACCTGCTCTTGCAAACACTTTGTAGTTGTTGGTTACAAATAATGTCTTCTTGTAATTTAATCACTGTTCTCCTTTTGAAGTTTATGTTATAACTTGCTAGGCTTCTTAATCTTAATTGTTCACATTAATAACCTTACAGTTCTGAGTGTCTTTTTGTTTCAAGGACCATGCAAGCAGCGTTTTTTTTTTGACTTGCTTTGTCTTCCAGTTTTTATTGCTATTTCAAAGAAACGTTTTTTCTTTTTTTTTTCATTATTGTAATTTTGTATTTTAATTATTCATTTTGTATTTTTAACATATTTGTCCCTTTTATGCAATTTCATAAAATTGTAGAAGAGTAAATTATGCTCTTTGCACATTTAGTCTTATTAAGGAATGTATCAGTTAACTCTCAATGGGTGGTACAGGCCTTGTTACACCACACCTATCTTTCCTAGAAATTTTCCTGCTACCCATTTTAAGGCTAGGTCAGCCTTGGGACCCAAGACATTTTTAAAGACGAGAAAAGAATGAACAAACAAATTTGAAAACTTTCTTTTCAGTGGGTTTAAAATTGAACACACAGTTCCATCTAACATTCAGCACTTTTTTTTTTTTTACCTCACACCTTTCATATATTTTAAAAGTATCATACTTCTTTTAATAGTTTGATCTTAACAACAGTAGTATGTTGGAACAGAGAAAGGACAAACCATAGATTGCACTATTTATTGCTTGGAATGTGTATAAATCTCTTCAGGTGCATATAACAATAAAATAATTAAATAAATAGTACTCTAATATGCATCTGACCAAATTCAGTAAAATGTTTCAGACAAATAATATTTAAAAAAAAAATGCAGTCTGCGGATTGTGTCTTCTTTGTTCAGATTTACAATGTGGAAAACATTGCTTTGATTGTTTAAATTGATATTGTCAGGAAATTGTGAAGGAAGCATCCTACTTATCTCAAGAGAACGAGCACAACTTTTTGAATACTCATTACAATTTTGTAATGCTGTATGGTAAAATATGACAATTTCTTTCTGTAAAGAATTAAAACTCACAGTGCATACTAAGAAAGATGGAGAAAGGCAAGCATCACTTCATAGGTCTAAGGTAGTTAGTGTCCTGTGGATCTTTTCATTAGGCACGCAGGTGTGTTGAAAAATAACAGACTGGCTCATTCTGCACACCCAGATGGTGCATTGATGCCTGACAGGCTTGATTTGGTTAAGATCCTTTGAGAAAATAGATCCTTATAGTCTGGAGAGAATTAAATATGGAGATATATCAGACAGTTGTCTATCACCAGAAACCAAGCTTTTCCAATGTGAGTTCCAGTTCTGCCTCAAGTCATCCAGAGTTGCCAAGTAATCCTAAGCCAACACCTAAAGATCTCTTCAATATAATCTCCCTGCAGTCTTCTATTCGACCTGGTTGTGTTATAGAATTGGATGCCATCAGTGATGCTTCACAGGTAAACCTCTGATCTGTGATGTGCTATTGTAGACAGCTTAATCATCATGGTCTGTCAAGTGTTGCGGAACATTGTCTGTTTATCACCCCTAGGTTGTTACCTAAAGATATGATTACCCCTGAAACTCCAAGAATCCTATCCTGGATGGCAGACCAAGAGGATAATCTCAGACACCCAGTTCAACTTCCAAAGAAGTTATAATTAGGGAATCCTTAATGTCTTGCTAGTCACACCCGCTGTCATCATGGGCTGTGAGTCCCTCGCCTCCTCATAAAACAATTACAACACTATCATCTGTAAAGGTGGAGAGGTGCCAGCAACAACAACAATGGCTACCCCAGGCTGGAGTAACTTGCAGTCTTGGCTGGGTAAGGATGTGCTTTTCAGCAAAACTCTATTTCTTCTCTAAGAAACCAGCTTGGTGTGCACTAGTGGTTTTAAAATATTACATTTGCTGAGACATAATAATAAAAAACTAGGTCATCATTCCGCACACAGCGTAAGGAACTGCATGGAAATAAGCGTAACTCTTTCAGTTCAATAAGAATAGCTCAAGCAGTAATGGCTACCATCATGAGTGCATTACTTTCAGATTGGTTGCAATCATCAGAATCACCCACTGTGGAAGCTAAATTTTAAAAATGGAAAAAGGGAAACATTGAGTGATTTTACGGATATAAAGGGAAAGACTTAATACACAGTTTTTTGGACTGAAAGAGCTACGTCAATCCTGTTCCCTATAAGGGTCAGCAGTTTTTTTTATTGTTAACAGACTCCAAAACCTAATATCTCTTTGAAGTACCAGCCTCAGATACCAGCAACATGATGCAGACCATTATTTATTTCTGTGTGGTCAGTGAGATATGGGCCATGTTTCCCAAATAGCATACTGTGATGGAAACTCAAGAACTTGACAAGATTAATGGAAAGCGAGCGAGAGGTATGCAAAAAGATAAATACCTGGATGGCTTAGCCACAGGCTGGGGCAAGGATCCTTGATTCTGGTTATCCTGTGAAATGGTGAAACATGACAGCCTTCGCCCATTGGCATGGCATATAATGATGATGACGATGGAAACAGGATTCTGTAAATGTACCTGTTAATATTGCTTATGTTAACTTGTTAATTGAAATACTTGTTACAATGTGATACTTTTGAATACTTTTTGTTACACTGTGATACTTTTGAATACTTTTTGTTACACTGTGATACTTTTTAATACTTTGTGAAGGATTATTGCTGTCTGGACTACAAATAGTCTTATTATGGAGCTCATTGCTCCAAATAAAGCAATGGCTGGCTGGAGCCAGTCTCTGCAAATTGAGAGATACACCGAGGACTGCATCTGAGCACTTATAATAAACTGAATGATTCAACATGGGAAGGTTATACTTAGTGACTCATTGTCTGTTCTCCAAGCACTATCAAGCAAAAAACAAGACAAACTAATTGCAGATCTAAGGACCAACATCAGCTTACTCTCCAAGGAAGCAGAACTGGTCTTGCGGTGGATACCAGCCTACTGTGGTATTCAAGGAAATGAGAGAGCAGATGAGTAGGCAAAAACTGGGAGTAATCTTCCACAACCTCATCCACCACTCAGCTACAAGGAAACCAAAACAGCGCTAAAGAAGTCTTTTAAGCGGGAGTGGAGAAAGCAGAATGGAGATTACAGACCAGAGAGTGACAGCATAAACAAACTCAAAAGGAAAGAACAAACATCAATTTTTAGACTTCGGACAGGACACTGTGGTCTTCGAGCAAACCTGTACAGGATAGGCATAAAATAATCTGCTGCCTGTGATTGTGGAGCAGAAAGACAGACCCCTGAGCACATACTGCAGTACTGCCCTAACCTCTCCCAGCAAAGACTGTGGATCTGGCCCAAGGGAGCCACATTGCAAGAGAAGCTATGAGGGACCGGTGGCGACCTTAAATGCACAATCCTATTTGTGACCCAGACGGGACTCAATGTTTAGCATGACTGATGTCGAACGCAGAAGAAGAAGAAGAAGAACATCTGAAGAAGATGAATATATCCTCCTGGTTATCATTATGTACCATGCCGATTAGCATAGGCTTTCATGTTTCACCATCTCACACAATCACCAGAATCACAGAGCAGACCAGTGTTCTTGTCTTACTGCATCAGAATTGCTAAAAGCCATCTGCGTATTTGATGCATCTGTGATCATTAATAATAATAATTAATTTAATGAAAGAGTCTCATATCTCTACTTCTTTCCTCTGCATCTGCAAATGCCAATCAACATGTGACAGTTTGTTTATCATACTGAAATTTTCCAGCACTGGCAGAACATTCAGCTGCTGCACGTCTACCAGGAACAATTGATCACTGGGGAGGAAAGTGAACGGGCCAACGAGGCTGTGGTTGATCTCAGTGGTCAGCACACATTTGATGAGAACTTCTACCTGGTGGTGGTGGAAAAAATGGCAGACAGTGGCTCCACCCTGCACATGTGGAAGATTACCATCGACTCACAACCAAACACGGAGAAGGGCATCAACGGTATGTATAAAAACCGAAGTAAATTATATTAAAGAAAAATCTTGATATCCTCATGTCAGATATTGAGCAGTGCTAAGGGTTACAAATATACTAGATCACATAATTATGAAGGGAGGTGGCCTTTGGTTTTCTTTACAATTTTTTTAACATCAGAGGATAAGTCTAGTGCAGTTTTAGGATCCATTTAACCTAGTGATGATGGGTCCAAATCACCATGTATCACCCTAAAGTTAGCAATGGAATCACAATGAAAGAAACAATGGAAAAGAGCTGCCAACAGTAAACATCATAGTAGACGGAGGTAAAGGTTGAAGGCAAGAGAGCAAGAGGTAGGCAACAATAGAAGTGGGAAGACAACATCAAACGATGGACGGGCAGCAGTCTGTACAACCAGGACAAGAGACAGAGAATGTTGGAGATCCATTGCAGCCAACCTTCACTGTGGGGACGGCACCTGATTGATTGATTGATTGATGGGTACACAAATAAAACTGTTCAGGAGCTCTGCTAGGTTTAAAAAAAAAATCAACTAATCTTATTTTTTTTCAATACCTCCAAGTTTCTTAAATGTAAGTTAATATATGTTGTGACAGCTGAAATGACTAATTGAAAAACGAAGAGAGGAAGATAGCAAGAGGAAATTCTTAATAGCTTTCATGATGCTATCTAAATCTATCACTTTATGTATTGATACATTCTGTTGGACATCACAAAATAGGGAGAAGCATGATCGCCCATGTCAGCTGGCAAGATGATAATGATAATAATCAATATTTTGATAATTCTACCTTCGGTTCCTCAACCCTCACACAGGATAAACAACAAGGAGGATTACGAAACAATTAATCATCCACCTGAGACTGAGCAGTAGTAGGCCCATCATAGCCTATATCTCAAAATGGCCACATTCTTCATCTGTATTGATAACTGTATGTTGATCTCTGAGTGTTTTCCTAGTTGAATTATTCTGGTTTTCCTTCTCTAGGCTCCTATGACTGGAACCAGTATGGTGCTTTTGTGGATAGCTACAGTGATGAGCTGAGTCCTGAAGGACTGGATTATAAGTCTGCAAACTCCAAGTCACTGTTTGCCAATCAGATCATGACAATGTCTGTGCGAACTACAAAGGTAGGTAGACGTCCATGTTTGAAAGTAGGACAGCAAGAATATAATGTTACATTCAGTTATTGGGACATGTTTGAGAAAACCATTAAAAAAATATTTTGTGTGTGAAAGTGAATGAGATCTGCAAGAGGTAAATGTTTTGGCATTGTTTAATCAAATAATAATATTTTTACAAAGAAAAATATATATTTCTAGTAGCTTTAATATTTGTTTATTTTTGTTTAGGTTGAGTATAAACCAAGCTAGAGGAGTTATACTTTTTCAGATAACACTTCTGAAGGTCTTCCTAGGTGGAAGGAGTGAAGTCAGCAGTGCAGATTATTTTCTGTGCATTGCCTAATACTTCTTCTAGGAGGAGAGCCTCTTTCTTCTTCCAAAAGTCCATGCCGTGTGGCATTGGTAGTTATGTCTATCCACGACTTTCTGTCTCATGTACTTTCAGTCAACTCTGACACAGATAATCCCCCAGTTCATGATGTCAGCCTGTCCAGCATCTTTTCTCTAGGTCTCCCTCTGCCTCTCCTCCCCTCCAACTTTCATACTATCACAATGTACTCCAGTTTTCTCCTTTTTATCACATGACCAAAGTATGTAGATCATCTCTTTCTGATTTGGGCAATCAGTTCTCTTTCTGAATCAGTTTCTTTCAAGAGATCTTCATTACTCTTTTTATCTGTTCACGGTATTCTTATAATTCATATATACAAGGATATTCAAACCCAGCAGCGCATTCGGTAGACTTCATACAAAAGTCTGGAATAGAGCTGGCATCAGCCTGCAGACGAAGCTCAAAGTGTACAAAGCAGTGGGACTTCCTGTACTTCTCTATGGATGTGAAACATGGACCGTTTACCAGCGCCATGCTAAGAAGCTGAACCATTTCCACACAGTTTGCCTCAGAAAGTTGCTGAACATAAAATTGTAAGACAGGATCCCTAACACTGAAGTCCTTGACAGAGCTGGACTGTCCAGTATTTACTCAATTCTAAAACAATCACAACTTTGCTGGGCAGCTCACATAGTCTGCAAGCCTGACTACCGACTGCCAACAAGAATTTTTATGGTAAGCTATTAAAAGGAAAATGCTCTCAAGGTGGACAGAAGAAACGTTTCAAGGACAGCCTCAAGACCTCACTGAAAGACTTGTGTATTGATCCTTTAACCTGGCAAGTCACTGCGTGTGACTGCTCATCATGGTACTTTTCTCTTCATCAAGGAACTGTTTCCCACGAAGCTGCTAGAACTGCAGCAGCAATTAGGAAAAGACAAGCTAGAAAAGACACTGAAGGAAATCACCGGAGAGATGTGGCTTCTATTCCCTGTCCACATAGCTCAAGAACTTTCAGTGCTAGACTTGGTCTTATCAGCCATCTGCATATTCACAATACCTAATCCAGTCACCTTTGGATGAAAGGACTGATCATCATCACCTGTGATGGACAAACAACAACATAATTCGTCTATAAAACCACTTCTTCGCAGCTTTCATGTTTTTTTTTAACTTCTAACAATACTTCTGCATGAAGTTTATTTCATGTTTTATAAATTTGTTTTTGTTTACCAGGTTTGTTGTCAGCCATTAGATTTGCCCTCTGGAGTTGAAGTAGTTTCAGTATCTGTCACCAGTGGACATCTCAGTTCTGCATCCATCTACCCAGCATGCTTTGCTCCATATCACTTTGTGACAGCCTGCTCAGATGGGGAAGTGCGTTTCTGGCACTGTACAATGCTGGGCATTGGCCAGACTGGGGAGACAAGCACCAGCAGCGTCACGAGCTATGAGTTCTCCATAGAAGAAGGAAACATCAGGGGTCAGCCACAAGTCAACTCCAGGAGAGAGGAACGCAAGAAGGAGTTCAGCTACAGCTGGGCTGAATGGGAGAGACCTAGTTCATCCAGAGACAGGTCTAGCTCTGTTTCCTTGCAAGGTATGTTAGTTAGTAAGTTAAGGTATCAACATCACCGAAATCGGGTTTCCCCCATACTTGCTCCGTTCCTGTGCCAGTGCGAATCAAATGAACTGTCCCTCACTGTCACATATGAAAAACTTGTGAATAAACAAGTAGTTTCGGAACAATCCAGAAATATGTACACACAGTAAATGCGTATTTCAGTTGCTCGAGGCGCCAAAGCTAACAATCGCCACCAGAAATGCAGTTTGTCTTTGATGAAAGTAGTCGGGCACGATGAGTTGGTTACTATATACACATATAATTATTACATAAGGTATTTCACCAGCTCACATGTAAATGGCCACTGGCCATATTGAACAAAATGACACAACAGCTGCACAAATAAAAGGCATTCCATAGGAAAAATACAGATCACAGGACTACAACCAAGCACTAAACTCAGTAGCTCAGGCAGTGAAACCATAGACTACCGTCCTTTTGTGGAAACTGCATTAGCAAAATGCTGTTGGAAGCAAAAATAACATCGAAGCTGAACATTCTGCCAAGCCTTTCCTCCATTTTGGCCGGAAGTCCTTGGAAGGTATGTTTTTCAGTGTTATCATCATCTCTACTGATGGGTACTGCTCACGTGAGATGGTGAAACATGAAATCCTGTGCTTAACAGCATGGCATATGATGATGATGAGTTCTTATGATTATCCATTTTAATATGTTTTCTTCGTAATGCTGGGGTTCCAGGTTCGATCCCTGCTGCGGACGATTTGTCTTGTGCTGGTTTTGACAACTACTGAATAGCCTAGAAAAACCACAACAGCTAATAAATGCTGGGGCTGGTTCTGCAACGTCCTGTAAAGGAAACGCAGCTATCTTTAATCTAAGTTTTACTTTTTTAATTTCATTTCTTGAGCACGATTGATTATTATAAGAAATCAGTACTCCTGCTGTGTGGCCTCATATTTCACCTGATTTAGAAACTTTATTTTTCTCCTTCATCAGGCCGACCAATCACAGTGAGTTGTGCCTACAGTGGACGTCTAGCAGTCGCCTACAGATGGGGACCAATCAGAACTAGACCTGAACACCCTGAAGACAAACTTGTCAACCTGAAAGTGGTCATATTTGAATGTGAATCAACAGGTATGTTTTTTTTTTAAAATTATGTCTGATTTTCTGGATATTTAACTGAAGAAAATAATGTAATCTTTTTCGTCTGTGCATTTGCTGTAAAGTCACATGGTAAGTTCTGGTTGTTTGTCCATCTCAGGAGTTCAGTCTTATTCCAGAACCTTTTTCCATCCCTTTTACAGATCCTGCTTATCTGTATGCAGACCTTTGGTTTCTTGGTTCTCATGCAGATGCACTCTGGCTTCAAAGAATGCCCCCAAATCCCCCCCCCCCCTCCCCAGATAGTCAACTCCTATGACATGCTTTTTTTGGGAGCCAGTGGGGCTGTTCTTGTTTTCCCCCCACAATGGGGCTCCGGAGCCCACTCAGGGAAGTAATGTAATATTACATTTAACTTTATATATACATTAACTTTCAGACTATAAGTGAATTCAAAATATTGAAAAACTTTTGTATTATTCCATTACCTTGAAATTATTAATTTGGACCGTTCTATCTAGATAAGGCATTTCACACAATCGGCCTATGTGTTGCATATGGCTCTTTATGAAAAAATATCAAGCCAGACGAAAAGTAGAACTAAGTTTAACTTCTGTTTTTTTCTTTTCTGTCCTACTGCTTATGCCAAAAGCATCACAGAGATGTCTTTTGCCAGTTGCATAGCTTATGTTAATGTCATATTGCGTTTCTACAGTTTTTACTTTCACCCATCTCTTTCTTGGTCAGCCTCTTCTTGCCTTGTAGTTTGCTGATCTCATATAGAATGCTTTAGCTGCTGGCTTTTTTGTTCCATTCTGACCAGATGATGAAACAGTTTGATTCTTTGATGTTCTGTGAAATCGCTCCCTGTACTGTGCTTACTATTGTTCTTAGTTCTTCATTGGCGACCCTGCCTCTTATTGTTTTTCCAGCTACGTTTCTTATACATCTTATTTTGCATGTTGTAATTTTGCATTTATTTTTTTATGGGACTGTTTATTTGTTTTGCCTTCTGTATTCTGTTTTCTTTTTCTCTGTACAATCCTCCATCCTCCGTAAATATGAAGCCTATGTACTTGAAATCCTTAGCTTGTGTTAATGTGTCTCCTTCCTCAGTGATAACATGTTGAACTGTTCTGTTTACTGCTTAAAGTCACAAACATTTGTTATTCGTAGTTCAGCCTTCAAGCCCAGGTTTCAAATGTTTTTCTGGTTATTTTCTCTCACTGTGGTCACATTACACGTTAGTTCTACTTATATGTGTTAGCAGTTGTGTGTTTTCTATTGTAAAAACAATAACAAATTATTACAAGATCCAGATATATTACATTGGGCCAGGCCTTTTATATAGTTTGTTGTATTTTGATTTTTTGTTGAATTAAAATTATGCCGCCTTGTCGTTAATAATTTGGCCGTCAAGCATTTTTCAGTATGACGTGCCTTCTCTGGACATTTGAAACTGAAAGAAGGAACGGACAAACTAACTTCACTTCCAAAGGGTCACCAAATGGGCACACACACACAGGCCCATCTTAAATTCAGCCCTTCCAAACACTCATCTTTCACACAACAGATGTACATAATTTATACAAAATTGTACGCTCATATAAATACATTGAATATTAAGTAAAGAAATTGAAAGTTAGTTTTATGGCTATTCTGTGATTATTGTGAAAAAGCATTTTTGCGTTCAGATGTGAAAGCTTGTGTGTAAAGTTTGTTCTTGCTGTGAGCTAGTAATTTGCAACATTGAAACATTTTTTACAGCTAAAATAAATAAAATAATATGAATGTGTTAAAAGAAACCAACAACCTAAAGACAACCTACCCGAAACCATCAGAATTAAGCAGTCATTAGTTTTTGGCCACAATGTAGGAAGGGAAAAACTGAAACTCAACAGTTTTGTGGAAAAAGAGATGGAGAAAGACAGTGGGAAGATTCTTTACAACTTTTTATCATGGTATGGATTGGCATCAGCACATACAGTGATAGATCTGTCTGGAAGATGTGAATTAGTATTATCATCCACTTCAGTCTGAAAGTTACTTAATGTTGATGATGATAATAATGCAATAATGTGCAAAGGCATTCTAGCCCCCCTCTTACAGCATAAGACAATCCCAATCAGCACAAAGAGACATCTTATTCAAAGCATATTTATTCCAACTCTGTGCTACCAGTGCCAAACATGGTCACTCACAACAAACCATAAAAGCAAATTAGTAACCACGGAAATGAGATGTCTGAGAAGGGCAGTAGGAGTGACCATAAGAGATAAGATTAGGAATGAGATCATAAGATAAAAAGTCGGCACAGAACCAATTCTGGATTACATACGAAGACAGCAAGTGAAATGGTTTGCCCACTTAGAGAGAATGCCTTGTGACACCATACCATACAAAGCATACATGGAAAGAGAAGAAGGACGCAGAGCACGAGGTAGACCAAGAACAAGATGGAAGGATAACATCAGAGAAACTCTACAACAGCACGATGTGCCTATGGTCGAGGTGGCCAGAAGAGCTAGAAACCGAACCTTATATCTCCCTCGACACCCACAGCGGTAAAAGAGGAAGTGAAGAAGAAGAAGAAGATGATGATAATCATAATGATTGAACATCACCTGAAATTAATATAAGAAATCAATTATTAAAACTATCTTTTCACATTTGAATGTGTGTAATATACTTTCCTGTCAATTAAAAAATGTCAGTTGTATTTAGTGCCTGTTTTATTGATGCGTCATTTTCTATTGAGCAGAATGTTATTACGAGAAGCATAAAATGCTGGACTGAACTCCATGTCAGAAATCGAGAAATTTGCATGTAATAAAGCAGAATGGAGGAATCAAATGCGAGCCCTATGTGACGTCTAACGGCACACAAAGGACAACGATGATGATGATGAAGATGATAATGTTTTCTATTGCATTTATTATTTTGTTTACAGGAGGATCAGAATGGGTTCAAGAGGACATAATTGAGCTTAACAACATCAAGATCCCAGACTCTAAGAATGAGATCGACATGTACATGCTTCAAAACTATGATGCCCCCCAGGCCATTGACCCGGATGCAAACCCTGTTGCACAGACTGCTGCAGCATTTCTGACCAGAACTAAATCTGTACCCAGCTTGAGCACAATTCACTCTGTCAAAAAGTCTATTGCTGAAGCTGGCAATAAGAAAGGGCTTCTTGGTCAGAAGTGTTTGGTCCAGCTGGACTGGGTGTCAACAGAGGATGGGTCTCATTTGTTGACTGTCGGCGTTGGGTCTAAGATCCTAGTTTATGGGCAGGTAAGTGTATTTAATTTGTCTTCTTCTTGCTCATCATCCTCACCTTTGAGGTTCTTTGCTGCAGATATAATCCATCTCCATTCATCTCTGTGATTGGCCTTCTCTTTCCAGTTGGTGACTCCAGGTTTTTGTTTAAATGAATCCAAATTCAATGCTTAGGTAGATATCTGTGTTGATATGAAATGAGGTTTTTCAAAGGTGGGGGTGTCGACCTCATGCTTTAGCTTCCAGCCTGATAAATCAGGGTGCCTATCTTTATCTGCTCGGTTTATGTATGTATATTATGTATAACATTTTTCATTTTATAATACGTATGCATATTACTGTGTTTAGGGTCTATGCATGCACATTACTGTATTTAGCTTCCGGCTTGCTAGCGCAGTTGGTTAACACCCTCTGTGCGGCGACCGGATGATGAACTCCTTGTGGTCCGGGTTCACACCTAGGGGTAGGCAGAAAAGCCACATTTCTTCCATATTTATGGTACCTATCATGGAATCAAGGCCAAAGGGTTGCGATATCCATAGTACCAAGCCAAAGTGTTAACTCATGGTTTCTGGATACTTAACAAACAACAACAACATACTGTATTTAGCTAACGTATGAAAACTATTAAGGGGCTGGACTAGATTCCGTCCATTTTATTGACAGGATTGTACAAGATTGTTGGAGTATCATCATTAGAACTTACCCAGAACATCAGGGACCGGGATGAAAGGAGAGACCTGAATGATTACTATCTGCTTAACATGACATGATGATGGTGTATATTACAGATAATAACTGCATTGACTATGATAAAACTATATATTTAAATACAAATCATGTATCAGAATGCACCTAGTTCATCATCATCATCCTATTGAACCATTACACATCATATAGGACAGTCTTTTCTTCCATTACATTAATGTCCTATCCTGTGCAGTTTTGTCATTTTTATGGGATGGAATCCAGTCCTGCAGTTTAGCATCATCTTTGATATTCCCATTTCTTCATTCTATTTGTTTCCAGTTTCAATGTCTGTTTGGTGATTCTCTGGCTGCTTCACCTCAGGATGTGCCCAATAAATCACTGTCTACTCTGCCTTATAACAATCACCTGCAAGTCAAATAATCACATACTTGTCCATAAGGGCATAGTGTGCAATGAAACACCTTTTAAAAGTTTGATGTAAGTAAGTAAAGTAAAGATCCCTATTCACGCCTTTGGCGCATTGGGCATATGGGAAGAGCACCCATATTTTTACAGACCAATCGGCACTAGGTGGGTAATGTGGTCAGCATTATGCCGGCAAAGTGAGATGTACCTAAAGGTCATAAAACTGCAATACTTTAGACATTAAAAATGCTGCAGAAGGAACCGTAATGGAAGGCATAGTTATTTTCAAAATCAGAGGCAGGGTTTAAACCATCAGGAAAATGGAGGCAGGATATCAGAGGCACCTTGGACATGAATAACAATATCTGAGTTAGGAGAATTTGCAGTGGCCTGAGAGTTTCTTCCTGTGGGCCATGAGTGAGTGTGACAGTCTGTAAAGAACCTGTTACCAACTCTGATGATGATGGTATCTGGATCCCTCTTAAGTACTTGGGCAATTTAACCCAAGCATCTGTTTCTTAATCTGACCATTTGTTCAGATCCATATTGCCAGGAATTCTGGCCTAGCAATCTAAGAATTATTTCTTCGAAAACTCATTTGAACAAGTTATGAAATTAAATTGATTTGTCAAGGCTTTACTCTTTCAATATGTTATTAAAAAAAAAAAAAAAAATTAATACACTGCACTACGACTAATAAGCTCAGTGAGAGAGCACAGAACAATCAAATTTATCTTGACTGCAGTCACCTGTATTTTCATAACTTTTCAAGAATTTATATGCTTATTGTGTCATGCCGGCGCACATGTCCATGTTTGTGTCTGTGGCTTAGGCCTTGCGAACACGCTTTATAATTCCGAGGTGTTTCGCTTGATCACAGCTTCTGGCGATTTGGCAGCAGACTGCCTTGCATTGGTTTCAACTGGTATGGAGAGCCAACCGTTCAGTACACATTGACAAACCACTGAACATAAAATTTCACAAACAGCCCAAAAAAAAAAAAAAAAAAAAACTAAAAAAACTATGGGGTTGGTTCTGCAACATCTTATAAAGGATTACACAACTAACTTTTAAGTGTATGATATCTGCTTTTATTGTTTACGGTATATAAAAGAAGTTATCACTTACTCTTCTTGCAGGTGTCCAATGAGATCGCTAAATCTCTGCGCTCAATAACTGGCAAGCAGAACGACACTAACCAGGAGGACAAGAGATCAGTCTTTGCCAGCAGCAAGCTTGTCACTCACAATAAATCTATGGTAGGAGAGGAGATCCAAGAGGAGATTCGATGGATGCGCCTGAAGGACATTGAGCTGAACACAGCAGACGGCTTGCCACCTTTGCCCATGCACATCAATTGGGTCCGTGCGGGGATACTGGTTGTGGGCATGGATAATGAAATGCAGGTTTGTTATGGGTCATGACTGTAGTCAGATACATGTCATTAATTAATGATCAGCTATCTTCCTCCCTTGAAGTCAGAGTACATCTGCTGGTGAGGCAGGAAATGGCAAACAAATAAGCCAGTAAAATGGATGTACTCACAAAACTCAATGGACGAACTACCAGGACCTTCGGCCGAAATTCTAAGCCGGTGAATGAAGAAGAAGAAGAAGAAAAATCAGCTATCAACTGCAGCATTTACTGTCAACCTCTCCATGTGGGTTCCAGAGCCCCTTTGTGGGAGGAAACAAAAATAGACCCCCTACCTCCCCAACAAGCATGTCATAAGAGTCGCCTAATTGGGGTTTTGCTTTGAAGTTGGAGTGCCTCTACCTGAGAGGCAAGGAACCAACATTTTACAGACAAATAGGGCAGATCTGTAAAACGGATGTGCATGCAACACTCAGGTTCTGGAACAAGTCTAAAGTCCAGAGGTGGTTGAACAACCAGAACTTTCCGCCCGAATTTACAGCAGGTGAACGTGAAGAAGAAGAAGGAGACTATCAACCTTGGCTAATGCCTGTTGTGAATTTGGACTAGCAACCAGCAAAAAGAGACCAGGAGATTCTTCTTAACATGAGCTGGTCTTGCCGATCAGGCTCCCTATCACCACGAGCTGTGAGTCTCTTGCCTGCCTCTAGCACAGTAAAACACTA
Source organism: Candidula unifasciata (assembly GCA_905116865.2). Lineage (NCBI taxonomy): Eukaryota > Metazoa > Mollusca > Gastropoda > Stylommatophora > Geomitridae > Candidula > Candidula unifasciata. The sequence goes on along the minus strand of CAJHNH020007846.1, from coordinate 162,295 downwards.
TTGTTTGGAAAGATGGAAAGGTGCCAGCAAATCAGCTATGTAACAGCACCAGATGATTGTTCTAGCTAACTAAGCAATCACGGTGCAGAACATAGAAATCATTGATTAAATATCCCCATATGGGTTCTGGGGCCCCACAGTAGGAGAAAAAAAGAGTAGATCCAGTGCTCCTCTAAGAAGTACTGATAAAGGTATGTAATTAAAAGACGACTAATTAGGAGTGTTTTATTCAAAGTTGGAGTGCATCAACTATGCACCAACTGTCTACACACAAAGAATCCAGATCTGTGAAATGGATGTGTACATAACACCCAAATTCTGCAACAAGACTAATCTCCAAAAGTGGACAAACAACCAAGAGAGAGAGAGAGAGAGAGAGAGAGAGAGAGAGAGAGAGGGAGAGAGAGAGAGAGAGAGAGAGAGAGAGAGAGAGAGAGAGAGAGAGTTGAAGTTTAGTATAAAAAGATGGAGAACATACGTATCAGAACTGGTTGACAGTACATAAGACTGTTAACAGAAATAATTACAAATGTCATAAGTCATGGTCTATAAGAAAAAGAAGATACAAATTAAATGAGTAATATCTAATTGATGTCTTTGCTGTTTCCATTCGCCAGTACTGAGTTAAATGAGAATTTCATAACTTTTCTAACAATATTTGCAAACTTTGTTGACACATATACACAGAAACTGCCTGATGAGAAGATATTTGAAAGTGTTATTTAATAATAATTTTGTTTAATGATATCCAGGTGTTTACCCAGTGGAAGAACAATAATGAGGATATGGAAAATACCGAAGAAGAAGAGGGGGCTATAGACAGGAGGGCGCTCACAGAAGCTAACCTTGTTACAGCTGCTTCAAGTCTCAACCTTTGCAACAATTTCAAGTCAAAGTCCACTTTTAAAACCTCACTGTCCATGTCCAACTTCAGACATATTTCAAATGCACCACAAGCTCCTTCAGCTAAGAAAGAATCTTGGAAGAAATCAAACCAGACTTCTGCTGCCTCTAAAGCAAGCATTGCTCGTAGCGACAGTTTGTCCAGCTTACCGATGCTCCATGACAGTGGCTTATTTGAAGCTGCTAAATTCGCAAACCCAGTATTACCTCAGTACCATCCCAAACTGTTGATGGAGCTGTTGAACTTTGGCAAAACCAAGCGGGTCAAGGCCATTCTGGCACACTTAGTGAGGTGCATCAGTGGGTCTAGTAATGTCCAGACAATCTACAATGATGAAAAATCAGACAGCAGAAGCATTTCGGTCAAGCTGTCTCGTCAGAGAAGCATCTCTGTACGCAGTGAGAATGAAGCCGGAGAGGCCGACACAGCCTCAATCACATATGTAGAAATCAAGTCTATCCCACCTCTCCCACTGTATGCTCTCATTGCAGCAGATAAGGACACAACTCCATTCCAAACAGAAATCAAAACTTCAGTGCACCAAGGTACCAAAGAAACCGATTATTCTAATCTACTGGATACAAGTGTTTCCAAGCTAGATGATGACTTGGATGAACATCTGTTATCAACATCAGCTGATAGCACTGGCAGTAACCCCCGCCGACCCCGACTGCACTCAGGAAACAGACAGCCTGTTGATCCCTACAGTTTTGTCATGGACCAAGCAGATATATTACGGGAGTACTTGTTCAAACTGAATCTTCCGGGTTTATCTGGCAATGACCAGTTCTATCTGGCAGCATTGGCTGAAGTTGTCGGGTCAACAGCTGTGGACCTTGGTGACATATCTAGTGGTAAGTCATTTTGTTTGAGCAAATCTAGACTTCGTCTTGTTGTAATAAAAGCATGACATATGGCCTAATTTGCTTTCATCTTTGACCTTTCTCATGGCCTTTAGCTAGTGGTACGAGGTCAAACCTTGGAAGAGATTGGGCCATACTTAGCAGTGGATACATTGCAGCTGGCCTCCACCATGGGGCTGCACACAGTATTTGATGGATTTTTAAAAACAAACTAATTAATGATTGTATCAGCTAGTCGTAGGTTGTCTCCCTTTCCCCCTGTTCATTTTAAAATGAAATGTTTTAACATATTCTCAGTTTAAAAAAAATAGAAGTTTGTATAGGATATCTATATTTTACTGTTTTTTTAATAGATACCAGGACATATGCTTTAGTAAGTAAATTTTACCCCACCAGGACATCACACAGAGCAATAAACACCTGGTGACACAAACTGCCACCATGTCGTTGAGTATCACCTGTGCAGAGGTCCCAGAAACCATGTATAAGCTGTATTGCAGCCCCTGGCAACAGCATGAGTGGGGCTTTAAAAAAACAAAAAGTTGCATCCCACAAGGGGATGATGAAGATAGGCTTTTAAATATTCCTGTACTAATAGGGTTCCATGCGTTGTTGAGATTTTGCATCAGTAAATTGTAATGGTAGCTGCATACAGAGAGAATGGTACATAACAGAGAGACAAAAACTGTATACACAGAAGAGTTGAATGAGAGTAGGTCATGAGATCAAGAAGACGGTTAAAAGATAATATGCAGGCAGACCTGTAAATACTTTAGATCAAAAAATGGAAAGAGATTCACACAGATGAATAGAGGTTTGCTGTCTGCAGCAGTGAACCTCAAGGGTTGGAATACTGAGAAAAAAGAAGAATTTGTCTTTCACTTTTTTCCAGTATTGATAATAGGATAGTGAAAAAAAAAAGGTAAAAGGTAAAGTCGGGAGATGTGAACCAGCGTCATTGCACACAGTTATAAACTATAAGTGCTCTGCCACCAGTACGGACAGCTGATTAAGAAACTGTCCGCAACTCTGTAGCTACAGCGATGTTCCTCCATTTACCAGAGTGTTAACTGAGACCAATAGAATTTTCCATGTTGTAGTGAGATACACATTTAACGGTGGTCGTGGATTGCTATTCAGACTTGCAGGTTATTATGGAAAGCTCACCCAAGACTAGTTAGTTTGTTAGTCAACCGATTGTCTTTGCTGCACATTGAACCGTCTAGTCCATAAGTGCTCAGATATATCAGAACCTAACCCCTTTGCCCTGGAAATGCTTGAAAAGAAGGACATTAACTCAAAAGAAGTCCCCCCAAAAATCCCTAAAAAACCCCCCAGATAATTATGCATCTATTAACAATAAATTATGCCACATCAATGAACTATTTTTCCTTAGTGTCACTTGGCATCATGTGTTTGACATCTCTTTAATTAAATAGTTTTCTTCCATTTTTTTCTGATTTCTTTTTCCTGAAGTAAATAAATATAAAATTTATTTAGTAATTTATATTGTTATTGAAAAAATGTTTGTAGATAAAATAACCAATAGTGAATAGTCTCATCAGTATTTTTTGGGTATAATGTAAATACATATTACAGTTTTAAGCAAATTCCTCTTCTAGTTGACCCCAAAAAGGAGCAGCAGGACAGCACTGATGAATGTGGTCTAAGGTTTCTGCTGGCCATGCGACAGTTTCAATGTCTGGTCAAGACTCTGCCACCGATACAGAGAGTTCCACTGCTTGAGAGTGGCATCAGAACATTCCATTTGGTCTGGGCATTTCATTCTGAGGCATCACAGGTAAGGTGGAATGCTGTTGTTGTTTGTTACAAATGTGTAAACATTTGCTGTGGGAGACCAAGCATCTGTGGGTGTGCCCGGTGTGCTGTGATGTAGATTCTTAAATCAGTAAATCAGTTCTAATTTTCATGTTCACTTTTTTTTTTCCTGAAAATCCTGTGCGCCATGTAAGACAGAAGTGCTGCTCTTCTGATCTAGTAGCTTCTGTTGCAAATGTTTTGGTGTTACAGTTTCTTTAGAGTTAACAAAGCAGGGATCATGCTGTGCTGTGGAAAGCAGGAACTTGATCCCTGGCTTTAAATGGTGTCACCTTAGACTGTGATCCCCAAGCCTCTCTAAAGCGCAGGGGAACACAACCGTCTGTAAAAGTGCCAAAGTGTGTATAAATAGTTTTATCTTCAACAGATATTTTTTTTTTTATGAATCAGTAAATGCAAGCGGGACATGAATGATGCAGGCATTAGGGTGGCTTCGTGGGGAACTGCGCTGCGGCACCCCGACGAGCTGCGACCTCTTCATAGGGGCGTCGTGAAATATTTAAAAATACAAGAGTTTTAAAAAAAAATCCTACATATGGATAGTCATACTTTTATTAGGTTAGGGCGCCGTGAAAAAATTGTTATTGAAAAAGGCGCCGCAAGTAAGAAAAGTTAAGGAAACACTGCCATAGACCATGCAGTGGTCTTGAAATCCCAAACTTCAGCTATGGAAGACTTTTTTTATTAAAGCGACTAGATCATGTTGGTCACACTTGCCATCACCATGGGATGTGTCTCCTATGCCCTCCTGTTGCAAATTTTTAATACTGTTGTCTGAAAAGACAGAACCGTGTTTACAAGTATAAGGTTGAAGCTGTGGCTAGGTATATAATCCTAAAAATGTCATTGTGATGGGAAAAAATGTAATCTGACAATTTATCAGCGAATCATTTAGTAAGAAGTCAAACAGGGAATACTTTTCTCCAGTGGTTAACTTTCTGTGACAGGCAGCTGTTTGCCTGTTTAATATCTTCCAAATTCCAGAATGTTTAGTCACATGAAAAAAAATTTTTTTTTTTTACCCTGATACTGAATTCTCAATCTTTGTACTCTCACTCATTACAGTTAACTCCTACTATTAGCTGTGTACTTTAGCTAATGGAATGTATAGGAATGTTATTTAAAAAGTCATATATAGCATCGTAAATATGACAGTCTAACATCATCTGACAGAAAAGGATTAATTATTCTGGAGGTGGCCAGATAAAGGGAAAATATGTGAATGCGACAACAGCTGAACTTTTGTAATCAGTCTAGATCTCATAATTTTATTTGTAAACATTTTCAGACATTTGACAAAAAAACATTAGATTAATTCTATTTAAAATCAGTTGTTGTCTGTCTGTCCTGTCAGTGTCTGTCAGTCTGTTTCTATCAGTCTGCCTCTGTATCCCCTCCCTTTTAAATTCCACTCCTTACTCCACCCCTCCCCTCTTCTGTTTTCCACTTTTTCTTCATCTGCCTCTTTACCCCTTTCCCCTCTTTTACCTTCTCTCTCTCTCTCTCTCTCTCTCTCTCTCTCTCTCTCTCTCTCTCTCTCTCTCTCTCTCTCTCTCTCTCTCTCTCTCTCTCTCTCTCTCTCTCTCTCTCTCCCTCCCTCCCCCTCTCCCTCTCTCTCTCTCCACCAGCCTCTCTCCTCCCTTCCTCTCACTTCCCTTCCTGTCTCTATATCTCCCATGTCTCCTCCTACCTCCCTTCTCTTCTCTGTATCACTCACATATTCACTCATGCACCACTCTTGAGGTCACCAAATCACAAGCACCTCTTTTCACACTGCCAGGAGCTCCTGTCTGCCATCCCTTGTGTGAAAGCAGAAGAACCTGTCTGGGAGGAGCTGAAACTGTACGGTGTTGGGTGGTGGTTGAACAACATGACTCAGCTGAAGACACTGATGATCAAAACTGCAAACACAGCATTCATGAAGTCCAAGAAACCCATGGATGCAGCAATCTTCTACCTGGCCATGAGAAAGAAGACCATGGTGAAAAGCTTGTTCAAGTAAGTTTCTTGTGTAGCTGATTCTTCCCCATCTGGGTTCTACGGCCCCATTTTGGGTGAGAGAAATAGAACCACTGCTCCCTAACAAGCATCTTGTATGCAGTGGTGCTCATTCCCAGGCTGGCTGATATGCATTGAGTATATTTATGAGTCTTCTGCTTTGCCGTGGCATAAGCTGGTTTCGGGTTGGAACACTCTGGATCTGTGTCTTAACTTGTCTGCACTGTTAAACATGAACTAGAATACTGTAAAGGAACACCTGCAACTCTTCACAGCAGAATACAAGGTAATGCTAATGTTCTCTATAACCTCCGTCAGCTTTAATGTAGTTTCTCCTCTGATCTCCATCAGCATAATTTCCCAGCGCACACACTTTTCTCACAATTGCAGTTAAACTATGTACCAACTCTTTGCGCTATGTTAAACATATCTAGCAGTACAACTCTTTCCTAGCAAATAAAGCTAACTGCTGGATCACCATAAATACTATTAACCATCTTCCTCAACTTCTGGTTCACAACTGACCAAGAGCCAGCCTCTAATCATTTGTGGCCTGTCTCTTTGACCATGTGTATTCTGTGCACACATATCTTTCACATGCTGTCTGCCTGGCTTGTAACCACGAGCTACCACGGTCATTGCAAGGATTTACTGAGACATATGTCTTTGGTCCTAAAGGCACAGCTATCACAGTTTTATCTGTAAGTTACAACAACAAAACACACCAATCTCTCCAGAGATCTATTCTCATGCCATTGGCACAGTAGGTGTATTTTTAATAGACTGGATGTTCTGGATGGATAAAATGGTCAGCTTCAAGGCAGGATATTTCCAAGTACCCATTTAAACCTAGATTGGCTAGAATATATAACCAATGATAACATTATTTAGACTGATAAAAGAAATGTTACAAGTAAAAAGATGTTTCTGATTGTGAAAAAGAATGAACTCTGACTGAAACTTCTTAATTTCACCTGTATAGATCTGTTCAAGACAACAAGATGGAAACATTCTTCAACTTAGACTTTACAAATGTCAACAATCGTCGTGTGGCAATGAAGAATGCCTTCCATTTGCTTTCCAAAGGACAGTATCTTCATGCAGCTGCCTTGTTTTTCTTGGCTGAACAAGTGGATAATGCTGTTAATGTAAGTTGTGTTTATTATAATCATTTATTCACTAGCATTGCCCAGATGTTATCACTGTCCTTCAGTTATGTTAACCAATTCTCTGTCTCAGTTGTTACTGTAACACTTTCTTCCCCAAAGCTGTATTTTTCAGTTCTGTAAGACTATTAAATTGTTGCTCAAAGGTACACTCATTTTAGATTAGAACAGACAGTGTTGGAGTAACAAGACTTAAAAAAAATATTGCTTGAGGTACACAAACTTTAGAATAGTGTTAAAGTTGCTTGAAAGTACACACATTTTAGAAAGACAGTTTTAAGTAACAAAAATAAATCAGTTAGTTGCTTGAAGGTAGACAAACCTTAGACTGCGTTGAGTTAACAAATTTCTAGGACTGAAAGGGTTATGTTGTATCATACTAAAGAAACTGTCTTGGGATTTATCAGTTATATACACATGGGGATGGGGTGTTATCAGTTATATACACATGGGGATGGGGTGTTATCAGTTATATACACATGGGGATGGGGTGTTATCAGTTATATACACATGGGGAGGGGGGGGTGGCTTTATCTGTTATATACGCAGGGAAGGGGGGGGGGGGTTTATCTGTTATACACGTTGGGGGGGGGGTTCTGTTATACACGTTTGGGGGGGGGGGTGTTATCTGTTATATACACTTTGGGGGGGGGGGGAGGTAAGGGAAGGCGGCGCGGCTTTATTTGTTATACACACATAAGGGGGGGGGGGGGGGTTATCAGTTATATACACATGGAGGGGAGGGAAGGTGGCTTTATCTGTAATATACACATAGTGTTGTAATGTTGAATTAAGAATCGACATGACAGCTCTTGGGACACCCCTATAGGCACTCCGTCCCCATCTTCAGCAGCAAGCAAAGAGTTAAAATTCCAATGGTACCAGTGACTGTCTGATTGTATATCCGTCTGGTCTTTCCCTTGAGTGTTGAGCCTCGGCCAGATCCCCTTGTAACTCCTGGCAGTACCATTCTCCTCAGACCGTAATAATCTGTCTGTTCGTCGGCACTGTTCACTCACTCCTAAAGGGACCTCACAACATCCAGCTTGTCATACATCAGTTTACCACCAGTTAGTGCTGAACCAGCTAGTCTATTTACCTGCTCATTTCCCAACACACCGGCATCACCTGGAGAAAAATATCCAAAGGATGCTAACTACCCGGGACCTCTGAAGTGATGCTTGCCACTCTGCACGGAGCATGCCTGTCTCCACCTTTCTCAACATGCTCTATAAGTTGGTTAACAATTATAACATGTGCGTACAGCTGATTCTGAAGCCAGCGGAAAGCTGCAGTGACTGCTTCCACCTCCATTTTCAAACTAGATGTTGTGATATAATATACCAGGCTTTGTTGCACCAAGCGACATCTATTCACCTTCTCTATAAACCCACATGCACTTCATCTGCCCCTCAACACAGAGCCATCTGTATATACAGTCACATCACTTTTGCGGGAATTGTCATGAATTATTTGTTGGATCATTTTATTGTAATAGCTAACACAGTTACACAAGATCATGCTATCTGACTGATGGTTCAGAGGTGGGTTGCTGCAGAATTAGGTATACCTGCCTTATGTATCAGAGTATCTGGGTTCTATTTTCAAGTAAGACAAGAAATGTTTATCTTCATAACAGAGTACCAACTCCTAGTTAGTTAGTTTGTTTATTAATCACAGTTTCAGCTTCACAGCAAATGGGTCAGTCCATAATTGCTCCTTCGTTATTTTGCCAACTAAAACCATGTAACAGAATGCCCATAATATCCTTTGTGAAAAAATAAAAAGAAGAGTGCAGTCTCGCAAAACCAATGGTGGATGTGAACACACATGCACGCATGCACCCACATACACATACGCACACACAAGGAGGCATGCAAACACACACACACACTCACATACGTATGTTTACATAAACTCATAATCATATATGTGTGTGGCAGCTGCTTTGACAAATGCAGCTTTTATTTGATTAGCCTCTATTAAACCCCTCTTTGCATAATCCAGCGACAGTACAGACATCTTATCCATTGTCTTATTATTGTCTTCAGTATCTGAGGTTAGTGATAGCTTTCAGAAGCATGTTGTGATAGCCCTAGAAATGAAGCATGCCCACAAGACATATGTATTATGAACCACTAGTTTGACATCTAGGGCCCCGTTTTCAGGGGGAAGAATAAACTCATTGCCCCTCCCCCCCATCCCATAAGCATGTAGGAGGCCACTAATGAGTATTTCCTTTGAAGTTGGAATATATCTCTCTAACAGGTGAGGAACCAACAGTCAGCATACAAAGAAGCCAGATCTGTAAAATGTTTGTGCACACAAAACTATCAATCAAGAGGTGGATGAACAACCGACACTTTTCACTGGAGTTTACAGCTGGTGATTCAGAAGAAGAGAAAGAAGGACCATTGGTTGTCACTGACAGAAGTAACTTTTTTCTGTCCTCAGATAATCTTGGAAAAGCTGGATGATCTGCAGCTTGCCATTGTGCTCTGTCGCTTGTATGATGGAGAGTCTATGCTTCCAGACACAGTGAAAGCTCTGCTTTATGAACACGTTCTTGGCCTGGATAAAAAGGGAGAGAACTATGATGCCCGAAAAGCCAGTCATGATCCATTCTTGCGCTCCATGGCACTGTGGCAGTTGAAGGATTATGAATCCTCTCTCAGGACTTTGTTAGAGGTAATTTGAATACATCCTTTTTAATGTTCATTTATTACAGTGGTTTAAGAATGCATGCTCTGTGCTAGAAACAAAGAAGAGTGTACCCGTTTCTAATACTGGTGGCAATTTGAATGTCGGATCATTAGGTGGCAGCCAGCAGTCATCACATCTGAATGGTTCATTTATTGATTCTACTTTCTGGAAAATAATAGTGGATGTTTATTCTGTCTTCAACTGCTTCTGGATCTTAGAACGCAACAGTCTGAATAATTTATTTAAAAAAAAAAAAGTTTTTTGCGGGAAGGAAGGTCACATTTTTAGGCCTTGAAGCATTTTTAGATTATTGTGCTAACCTCATAATTTGCATAAACCAGATGACACCCAGCAGATGTTGTAGTAAAATCATGTCATCCATCTTTACCTCCTGGGATATTTCCTTTTGCCCATTTTAGATTCTGAGGCTAGGAATTCATCTCATTGCACAACTTCCTGTCTATAATACCTTTACAGTAACTTCCTCATTGCCAATATTGAGGTGATTTTATTGCTCCATTTCACGACTTCTTGATCATTGAAGGATTTCATATCTATTTTACAGTTAGTAACTTGGAGGGGAAGGGGGGTACTTTGGTTTGACATTGTTTTACCAATTTGTTTTGTTTGTTTTGTTACATAGCTTTTTATTGTGTTTATTGCATATTGTAAACTAAAATTTATTACTTACAATTTCTTCATTTCAGAAAAATGTTGGAACAGCCAACCAGGAAGACATGGACAAACTGCTACTGATACCTCGAGTGTTTAACTTCTACAACTTCCTGCGCACACATCCTCTCATCACCCGCCTCCGGCTGTCATCAATATCACTGCGACACCGTGCCAATGTCATTACAGGTTTCACTCACACAGACACACTGGTCATCGACAGTGTCTTGACCTTGGATCAGATCACTCCAGTGGAGAGGCAGCTCTTCTTTGCTGCCGCCCATGCACACTTCCAGAATGGCTGTCCTCTAGTCGCCATCGAAGTCATGAGGAAACTTCCCAAATGCCCAGTCCTGGTAGAAGAAGACCTCCAGAAGATGACATATTTTGCCAATCGCAGAAGGAAATCTCTGTGTGAAATAAACAGCACCACCGGGACCTTGCAAGATCGGAATATCATGACAATAGATGAAGACTGGGAAGAAAATGACAAGTCACCCTCTCCAACAATTGCTAATAATACCCAGAACAGCAAAGCTAGTGCCTTTGACTGGAGCAAGCCTGTGTCATCAGCTGTCACCAGTAACACATCTGGGCCGGTAGACTGGGGAATGCCAAGCCGGGTCCATTTTCAAGAGGAGCCGGAGCTAGATCTTGATTTAGGAGACAGTGATGTAGAGGGGAGTGGAAGTGACAAAAAAGAACCAAATGACAGTATCAAGAAAAAACCTGAAAAGGTTTTAGCCAAAGGAAGCAGTGTCAGGTTTAATACAGGTAGTGATGATGATAATGATGATGATGATGATGATACTGATGAGGAAGAGGATAATAAAGGAGAAAGTATGAATTATGTGGAGCCAGACACAGCCAGTCATATAGACATCATGTCCCAGCAGTACAAGTTTATAGCATGTTTGAAAGTGAGTGCCCTCATTTGTCTGCTCAAATTATTTATGCTGTTTCATCTTTCCTAGAGGCTGATTAACATTCCATTTCTCTGTTTTCCACTGTTGCACTTTTTTAACAGTAGTTGCCCAGCTATTGGGTTGTTTGCTTGGTGTGACACTGTGAGCTATAGATTTCATGTAAAAATGTTTTTAGTCTGTGTCTGCTACGGTGTTTTATTTTGTGAATGCCACTAAAAAATGACAAGTGGCTGTTCATGTCTAGACTAGAGTGTATTTTATGCAGTATTGCATGTTCATTTGCCAGCTTGTCATGATGACTGGTTCCATCAATGAATTGCTATTCTAGTGTTGGACTGTTAGTGCCAGCACATCTGGCAGCTGCCTTATGCATTTACTTTGCAAGTATAAGATTCTAGATTATGGATTTACTGGGATTGTTCTGTTTTCACTAGTTTGGGACAGTAAAAGGTGTTAAGTGTGATTTTGACAGACACAGGAATGTAGCAACTATAATATAGTTGACCTGTCTGCTGTGAAGTTGGAACCTCCACTAACAACTGATGACGCATATTTATAAAAAGAAAAGGGGGCTGCCTTTGGTGGGAGCGCAGTCCCGGTTCCAGCGTTCACTGTCCCTTAAGGCTGCGCGTAGTGCATCCCGTTAGCGGGCACCTCCCAGCTGGCTTCGGATGTAGAGGGGGACTACGTGCCGAGATTCTCTGTGTGTGCCGCAGTTCACTGCCACGGTCGCGGTGTGAGCGAACGAAAGCATCCGTTACGGTGGTTGCGACGAAGGTCTCGCTAAAGGCCTGCTTTCTCTCGACGAGTTGCAGTCCAGCATTCGGTAAGCTGGCATAGCTTTTTCGGTTGGTCAGTCCTGCCAGCGCGGCTCGTCAGCAGGCGTCCAGAGGTGTCGCATGTATCACCGGGTTTTGCGGGGAGAACGATGTTCTCCCCGGCCCGCGTGTGAAAACGTCCAATTCTGTCCGACAGATATTTGGTTGATCCTGCCAGTAGTCATATGCTTGTCTCAAAGATTAAGCCATGCATGTCTAAGTTCACACTGTCCCACGGTGAAACAGCGAATGGCTCATTAAATCAGTCGAGGTTCCTTAGATGACATGATCCCAAGCATTAACAGAGCTGTCAGGGGATCTCAGAGTTTGTGTCCTTGTGGCTCTCATCAGCCCGCCCCCAAACGCATGGTTGAAAAAGGTTATCAAAACTCATTAGGAACATGAGTAAAGTGCTTGCCGAATGTACAACTAAAATTACAACCCTTGGTTAAAAGATTGAGGAGTGAAGAGAACATTGTTCTGCTGAGACTCAACCCTTGACCTAGAGATTTACCCGCAGCACAGACGAGTAACATCTCCTGTGGGTGGCGTCTCGCAGCAAGATTCTACCCATGTACATACTCTGTTAACCCTCAGTGTCGTTGTCATCGTGCTGAGGTACACCAAGACAGCAACCATCCATCGGCTGGCTAAGCCTAAATGTCCAACAAAACTAGAACCTACGTCACACGAGTAAGCTCAAAATCTGACCATCACAAATCGTATTGAACGGAAAAAGTCCAAATGTCCACACCAAAAGACCCCACTCGCCCGAGTGCTGGGACCAAACAGATAACGATATGCCTGACGCAGGATGTTGAATTTTGTCGGGCTAACGGCTCGTCAAAGATACCTAATGTTCGAAGAAAAAGAATGTACCTATTTGGGTGGTCACAAAAGTCCAGAATTCGCGGGCTGCTCCCTGCTGACTTCCCGAGGGCGCAGCCCTTGTCGAGCGGAAGGCCTATTACGGTTGTGAGGTCAAGCAGGCATGTGCAGGACGTTACGATTCCTTGGGTGAGCCCAAAACCAGAGCGCCATGTGCCGGTTCTGCAAAAATGGAAGCCTCCTTGGATGGCGGGGAATGCCCATGATCTGCCCCTGCTTTCCCTTGAGGGCCAACCGTTCCACAGGGGGCTGCCCCAAAGGGGTACTCCGGGGGCAATACCTGCGGAGAAGGAGACAAAGTAGACACTACACAAATCAGGCAATGTCTCAACCCACACAAAACAATGGCCACAGTCATCCTAGAAATAGGCCTGACGTCTTCCCTCGAAGTCGGAGTACAGCTGCCCATGAGGCAGGGAACAGCAAAACGGTTGTACACGCAAAACTCAGGTCCAGGTAAAAGCTAAAAGTCCAAGCGGACGATTAACCTGACCTTCCGCCGGAATTCACAGCCGGTGAACGAAGAAAAAGAAGAAGGTAATAAGAGAGGTTTTTACAAGTAAATGTTACAGATTGAAATCTATTAACTAATTTTTAGTAAAATGGAGTCAGGATGGTGTCTCTCTGACTGTCTTGAATAAGGGTTAACTATTAGATATAATACACACATTGCACACATTAAAATTCAGCCAGGAATTGACAGTTGTAGAGAGCGGGCTGTTATTTGCTACTGCTCTGGCATTATTGAATGTAGGAAAGCTGCCTTCCATAAAACATTTATAGCATGTTTATGTGAATGAGGAAAGGGAAAACTACATTATTTACCCAAGAATACTTTTATGGGCATTCCTACTATCAAATATATTTAGGAATGAATGCGCACAAAATGCCCTTCCTATCTATCACAAACTCAATAACTTGTAACAAAATAATGTGCACTTTAAGCTGCTTTGAATTGTGTTTGCCTTTTTAGTTTTGTGACTCAGGATAAGACTACACCCACACCTGCACATTTTTGCCTGCATGCACACATAAAATTATACACAATAACTTTACTGCCCCTCTGAAGAGATCCTGAAGATAGCAATACTGAGCCAAGAGGCTGATTACAAAATCCAGAGTATTATGCAGCTCGTTATTACAAACCACTTTTCACAAGAACTTGTTTGTTGATGTAATTCAGGGATGCAGTCACAAGAAGAGGAACAATTATTCACTGTATGGGATGGTAAACAAATAGTTTTTAATATGATTTAATAGAACTTGTACTAACAATTTATTTATTTTAAAGAGAGGTATACACAAACATCTCATCGAGTGGCATCCAATCAATGAAAGAATAATGACAGCACGATTAAATGGGAAACATGCCAAACTTACAGTCATCCAATGCTACGCACTGACTAATGAAGCTGAAGATGAAGATAAACATTCTTTAGGAGACTGCAAGAGATAGTAGATAAAGTACCAGCCCATGATATTCTATGCATTATGGGAGATCTCAATGCAAAAGTTGGTAACAACAACTTGAATAGAGAATTATCAATGGGAAATCAAGGATGTGGTACAATTAATGACAAGGGGGAAAGACTGAGCGACTTCTGCACGGCGAATAGACTTGTTATAGGAGGAAAACTAATTTCTTACAAGAATATACACAAGCTTACATGGATATCCCCAAACAGAAGAGATGTAAACCAGATCGACCATTTCATGGTAAACAGAAAATGGCGTGGGTCCCTACTCGATGTGCATGTCAAAAGGGGAGCAGATGTGGGAAGCGATCATCACCTTGTAGTTGCTCTACTACGACTTAAACTCCAAAAAGTTCACACACAAGTTAAGACACAGACAGCATGTTACAATGTTAACCTTTTAAGAGAAAAAGACATTGCTGCTAAATTTATAGTAGAACTCAAGAATAGATTTCCAACCCTATCAAGTGACCCAGAAACTCCAACTACAATCAGCATTCAAGACAGATGGAACCAGATCAAAGAAACATAAAAATCAACTAGCAATACCATATTAGGAACCAGGAAACAACACCACAAAGAATGGATAAGTAGTCAAACCATGGACTATATTGCCAAGCGAAAAAGAATAAAGAGCCTCATAAATCACACTCAGCGTGATGCTGACCACATCACCCATCTTGTGCCGATTGGTCTATAAAAATAGAGGTCTAGCCCTATATGCCCTATACGCCTAAAGGCGTGGAAAAGGGTCCTTTACTTTTTTTTTAAAATCACACTAAATCAGAACGCCAGAAAGACAAACTAATGTTAGAATATAGCGAACTAAATAAAATGACAAAGAAAAGGGCCAGAGCTGACAAGAGAAGATTTATGGAAAATCTTGCAGAAACAGCAGAAAATTCTGCTAAAGCACATGATCTACAAACCCTACACAAAATTACCCA
This sequence comes from Candidula unifasciata, assembly GCA_905116865.2. Lineage (NCBI taxonomy): Eukaryota > Metazoa > Mollusca > Gastropoda > Stylommatophora > Geomitridae > Candidula > Candidula unifasciata. Next base: position 147,096 of record CAJHNH020007846.1, on the reverse strand, counting down.
GCAAATTTGTGGAAACAGAAACAATTATCACAGCATACCCATCAGAGATAACCAAGGCAGACTGCTCACCACAGAACAAAAACAAGACATGCAGTGGACTAAACACTTTTCTGACCTCTTGAACAGACCTGATCCTGAAAATCCCCCAGATATTCAACCAGCCTCTCAGGACATTGACATTATTACTGAACCACCAAGCAAACAAGAAATCTTTAAAGCTATCCCCACTTTAAAGAACAACAAAGCACCAGGCAAGGACGAACTGCCAGCAGAACTTCTCAAAGTAGATCCCAACACAACTGCTAGCATTCTAGAACCATTGTTCAAGGATATTTGGGAAAAAGAAGTGTTGCCTGATGACTGGACTGAAGGAACAATAGTCAAAATCCCCCCTTCCCCCCCCCCCCCCCCCCCCCCCCCCAAAAAAAAAGAGACTTAACAGACTGCAATAATTGGAGGGGAATTACTCTACTCTCAGTACCAAGCAAAATATTTTGTAAAATCATCATAATGCGGCTTGAAAAAGGAGTAAATAAATGCCTACGAGTGGAACAAGCAGGATTCAGAAAGGGCAGATGAACAACTGAGCACATCTTCGCCATACGTAACATTTTAGAACAATGCAATGAATGGCAGAGAAGTATATATATTAATTTTGTGGACTTTGAGAAAGCTTTTGACAGCGTCCATAGAGACGGTCTGTGGAAAATTTTACGACATTATGGAATTCCAGAAAAAATAATTGCTCTCTTCTATAAAGACTTCCTGCAGTATAAAAAATTACAATACATCTTTCCCAGTAAAGACAGGTGTAAGACAGGGATGTATTATGTCATCTCTCCTCTTCAGCCTTGTGATTGATTGGATACTAAAGAACACAGTAGACAGGACATTAAGAGGCATACGATGGACTCCATTCACCATGCTTGAAGACCTTGATTTTGCAGATGATATAGCACTCCTATCACATAAACATGAACATATACAAGAGAAAAGTAACAGACTACACTGCACAGCAGAAATGGTGGGACTGAGAATAAATACAAAGAAAACTAAGATCATGACAAACAGTCCAAACCAACAACCAGTGACAATAAGTAACCAATCACTTGAAAACGTAGAACATTTCACATATCTTGGCAGAGTGGTGTCCCTATTGGGAGTGACAGAGGAAGACATATAGTCACGCCTGAACAAAGCTAGAGCTGCTTTTGGAAAGATGAGGCAAATCTGTAAATCCAACAATTACTGCAGAGGAACAAAACTCCGACTCTACAAGAGAATAATTTTGCCAGTTCTTCTTTATGGAGCGGAATGCTGGAGAATGACCAAAAAGGATGCACACAAGCTGTCCAACTTCCACCACACATGTCTACGTAGAATTATCAAAATTTTCTGGCCAGATACAATCTCAAACACTAAACTACTTCAAGCCACAAACCAAGAAACTTTAGACAGTATGATTACCAAGAGAAGATGAAAATGGCTTGGCCACGTTATGAGAATGACTTCTGATATACCTGCCAAAACAGCTCTCACATGGACACCAAAAGGAAAAAGGGAAAACAGGGGCGCCCAAAAACAACATGGAGACGAACGATGGAAAGTGACCTGAGTGCGGCATCTTTGACATGGAAAACTGCACTGAAGATTGCACAGGACAGGAAAGCATAGAAAGTCCTCTCTGAAGCCTCATGTGCCACTAGGCATAACGAGAACTGATGATGATGATTGTACTAACAATTTAACTTACATTGAACCATTGCAGTTACTGTCTTATATGCAAAATAAACTAAATACATTTCTGACTCAGGTGCTAATGGAAGAGCTGGGCAATCTGGCCACAGGATTTGAGGTTGATGGTGGACAGTTGAGGCACCAGCTGTATATCTGGTTGGAAAAGGAGGTGGATGTTCTTAAGGTCTTGTGCAACTATGGCAAACCTGCAGAAACTCATGGAACTGCAGATGGTAAGTAGAAAGAAGTTTAAAATCTCACAAAATAATACTATCTAATGTGTCCATAATAAGCAGCAAATATGTAGTAGAATTTAAAATATAATGCTTTAGCAAAATCGGTATCTGACTTGGGTATTAAAAAAAAAATTGTTGTCCTGAGTGATTAAGGAATTATAGAAGAATATCACTATCCTCTACAAGCTATAAGATACTATTGGCAGTACTGCTAAAGCCATATGTCAAAGATATACTGGTTGATTACCAAGCAGGTTTCTGACATAATAGATCAATAATAGATTAGGTATTCATTTTAGGGCAAATAGCAGAGCAGAACTGGAAATATGCAAGAGATGCACATAATGTTTTTGTGGATTTTAAAAGGCGTATGATACCATACACAGAAACAGTTTGTGGAATACTGTGAAGGACTTTGGAATACTATTAATTACCATGACCAAACTATATATGGAAGACACTAGTAATGTGGTAGTATATAAAGGCAGAAAGTCAGACCCTTTTTAAATAACATCTGGTTTAAAGCAGAGGGATGCTCTGTCCCCACGTTCTTCAACTTGGCACTGGAGACAATTATAAGGATATCGAAACAAGAGGTGTACTATAGGAGAAACTAGAAGAATACTTAGTTATGCAGATGACATTGATATAGTTGGAGAAAATGTACTAGAGACTGTAAAAACTGCCTTTCTTTAAAGAAGCAGCTATCAAAGTGGGACTAGTTATCAGTCAAAGATAAGACAGAATACAAGACAGAGAAAGGATATAAACTCCGGCCACATACAAGTCGATAATTTGAAAATCAGACGAACAGAAACATATAAGTAATTGGGTGCTAACTTCAACTGCTCCAACATGCTGAGAAAAGATATACAATCGAGAATACAACCTGGAAATAAAATATACTGTGCCCTTTAACATCTGCTAAAGTCAAAGTCCCTATCTCACAACACCAAGATCAGAATATATAAAATGTTGATAAAACCAGTCGTTTTATATGTCTGTGAAACTTGGAGCACATCTAAAAGAGATGAAGCCTTATTACAAATTTAAAAAACAAACGACAGATTTTGCGACCAATCAAAGATGCAAACATCGGGGAATGGGAAGTGAGAAGCAAAATCAAAATTTATAGTTTGTTTAAATCACCATTGATCACTGGCATCATGAGAGCTAATTGACTGAAATTTCTGGGGCATATTGAGAGAATGTTAGATGGCAGAGAGGCAAAAACTATACACAAGGGTGCTGAATGGTTGTAGACCACGAGGCAGACCAAGAAGACTATGGAGAGATAATGTCCAGACAGACATCAAGTGGAAAGAGAAAGTCAACCAGAGAGATGAGGGGAGGCAGGTGATATCTACAGCAATGAACCTCAAGAGTACTGAAGAAGAAGAAGAGGGGTTAAGGAGCTGGGCTCATGTTTGGGACCCAGGTTCGATCCTTGGTAAAGGTTGGAGATTTTTTTCTGTTGGGGAAAAATAAAAATCTTAACCTGCACAGTTCTTGACAACTACAAGAACTATGGGACCCTAGATTCTAAGGCTCATGATGCCCCCAGAACCACCTCATCCTACCCTACCCTGAAAGTGGCAAATACAGGTGGTAAACCATTATTTTATGATTTCCACAGGAGAGAGATGTCGTAGGGGTAACTGCTTCAGTTAAAAAGAAAAAAAAAAGATAATTTGGTATTGTGTCTGCTTTCCATTAGTGTTTAAACAAAATTCAGACACAGTAAAGAAGCAACAGTAATAATCAGAGTACTTTGATAATATCCCTTTAAATGGCCATAAATAATGTGTTTGAAGTATAGTTTGAATGTTTTAAACCAGCAAAGAGTCAACAGCAAAGTAAAGGACCTCTGTTCAGTAAGTTTCGATGCAAACTAACACAGACTAGGCGGCAAACTAAAATACCTTTTTCCTAGCCTCAAGATGTTTTGATATAGGATACTAACACTATATTTTGTATAGGTCAGTAGGCACTTGGTGGGTCACGTTATTAATGTCATGCCTGCCACCTTTTTGTCCCAGACCATTTCAAGCCACTAATTTTAAACTGGGTCAGCCCGGTTGTCCAGAGAAATTGAAAATATAATTCCCAGTTTCAGTAGGAGTTTGACCACATTACCTTTGGGGCCAGCGGGCTACTTACTGAACCACCATTGCTGCTTTTCATTGTTCCTTTGGAGAGACCAGGAGAATCTGACCAGTGCTGAACACTCAGGAAGACAGTCAGGCTGTTACTGACACTGTCAGAATTGTACTGTGCAGCTGCTCTAGAATATGGGGATGAAGCACTTATAGGAGTGTCCTGAATGCTGTCATCTCAGTTCTTACTTCATAACTCATTGTTCATTTTAGTATCATCTTCATGGCATTTTGGACATAACCATGAGTGCTCTAGTCTTTTCCTAAACATGTTTTTTAGTGTGTTTAGGCTGATGCTTCTGTTCAGAATTAGTTTTTTTGTTTAAATTTTTTTAATTACTTCAGCAACAGGGCAATGCTTTATAGTAATTTTGTTAAAATATTTTCATTTCAGGGACTAGTGGCAATGTTTTTGATGATTTTGAGGAAACTGATGATGTCCTTGAGCCGAGCCATAGAACACGCACTGTATCCATACGATCAGACACTTCAGTAGGCAAGGCATCGCTACATGAAGTGATTAAAGCAGAGAAGCTAGATCTTCAGAGTAAAGTAGCCCGCATGGCCAGACGAAAGGCATGGTTGAAGTGCAATCAACATCTGCTGCGTACACTTGCCTCATACTGTATATTACAAGGTTCAGGTGGAGGTGGTTTGGCCTCAGTTCACATGGAGCTTCTGTTACTACTACAGGTAATTAGAGAAGTATATATCATTTTTTCCCCCCACAGTGAGGGATCTTTTGTTTCTCAATAACCCCGAGAGCTATGATACCAAGATGACCTCTCAAGCCAATGAGCTAAAAAAGTTAAGAGAACAAACAGAGATAGAGAGACCTCCCCCCCTCCCCCAGTCCTCCAAGTTGGGGGTTGAAGCAAGAGGCTCAAAGACCCCACCTTTGCAAAACCTCATGTCACCCAGAAGCAGATATCTAAGGATGACACAGACAAAATGTTGGGTTAGAGTAGACTGCAACCTATAAACACTTGATGTCATCAGCTGAAATGAGGGTCAGTTACAGAAATGAATAGTGAAAGTTATATCATCAGCAATGATCCTCAAAGGCTCAGAATGCTGAAGTAGAAGAAGAAGAAGAAGAAGAAGATGGAAGACTATCATAGCCTGATATAGGCATTACCCATAATAAGACCAAGAGGTTTATAAGAGACTCTGATAGTACCACATGCGAATCAAAGCATTAAGGCAACCAGAAAAAGGTGTTTTGTATTACGATTTCAATCGATGCATAATTGTAAACTTTCCAGACTGTATAGGGCACTTAGCAGGCTGAAATACAACTTGTTCAATAGCTGAAGACAGGAGAAACTGACAAAATAACTGTACTTGATAAAATAGTGGCTGTACATGCAGTACATTGAGAATTATTCTGCCTGCACCTGCTCCCTTTATGGACAAGCTCTCAGAGATGTCAACAACCTCATTGTGATTGTGGCTATCTTTTAACATATTCAGGTGGTGACAGATAGTGTTAAAAAAATAATTGTAGTGTTTATTCATTGTCTATATTTCAGAACCATATAACGTACCTGGCCAGCTGTGTATATTAAGTATTTTGTTCATAGATCAAGTTTCATGTTTTTTATGTTACAATATTTTTCACCATAATGCCCTCCTTTCCATTGAAAATCTGATTCTAACTTTTGTCTCACATCCAGCATCATCTGGTACAAAATGATCTGGACAAGTACAGCTTAAAAACGTTAGAGACTGCTCTGCACATTTGAAAGGTCCCTCGATAGTTGGCAATTGTATCCTGTAGCCCATAATTGTCTGCCTTCCTGTTGGAATTCCAGATATAAAGTTACATTGTGCTTTAAATATTTATAAATTTATATAAATGTGAGTGAAATTCAGGGGGGAAACTACCATATTAATTTCTTTAAATATGCAGGAACATGTTCACATGACTGCCATTCTTCAAACTGAATAACTTGAGATAAGTTTAAATTTCATCTAAATTTCACTGTCATCAAAGTTTCATAAAGATGTCAACATAAATTTTTAACCAATTGGCCCTGAGACACCCATATTTCAACATTGCAGTCTATTACACAATCATAATATGCCTGCATATATCAACTTCTATGCTTTGGTACCATCTGTACCTTTAGAATGTTTAGAATGGCTAGATATGAGTATATTTGCTAAAAATAGCATTTAGGTTTTTTTAGAATTTCAGAAACAAATGGTTTTTTTAAGTTGTTATGGTTATGATATCACCCTCTGCTTCTGGCCTTTATTGTTCACATTGCAATGGCAGGTAAAATGGGGGTAGTCGTATACATTGTTTTGCTTGGGGCGAAGTGAAGGTAATCATTTATCTCTTCTTCTTCTTCTTCACTTCCTCTTTTACCGCTGTGGGTGTCGAGGGAGATATAAGGTTCTGTTTCTAGCTCTTCTGGCCGCCTCGACCATAGGCACATCGTGCTGTTGTAGAGTTTCTCTGATGTTATCCTTCCATCTTGTTCTTGGTCTACCTCGTGCTCTACGTCCTTCTTCTCTTTCCATGTATATTTATCTCTTCGCTTAGTTTTATCATATATTTATATAAAGAATACTTGTAAAATATAAATAACTTATTAGCTACTTTTCAGCGACTTGTATAAGAAAAAGAAAAAAAAGATTGTTTCCGGAATTCCTATGTTTCTGACCTTTTTTCCCCCCATGAGTTTCTAGGATGACAGGGTTATTGTATGAAATCAAGCAGAAGCTATGATATTGTTGCACTGTAGTGACTTATTTCTTAAGACCACATGAATTTTGGTTTATTTTATGTCATATTACAGGAACTTCAACAAGAGAGACCTCAGCAACAGCTCCTGTCACCTCTGCCTTTCCCCACCACCCTTCCTCTCCTGTCAGCCAGTATTACCAGCAGTCGCAGTGTTGTGGCAGACCCAGTACAGTATCTACAGAACAACATACAGGTACATATATTTGATTTGTCCTCTTTTTATTTTGTAATTTTTTATTTTTATTTTGCTTCCTTGAGATCTCTTCTCAGTCCTAGTTTGTCTAGGAACTCTACATATCCAGAGAAGGAGTATATTCAGACATCTTGTGACACAGGATCATTATTTGATGGTCAGTGGTTACATTTCCGGCTTTTCTGCAGTGTGTCACTGTATAATTGCTGCAGTGTGTCACTGTATAATTGCTGCAGTGTGTCACTGTATAATTGCTGCAGTGTGTCACTGTATAATTGCTGCAGTGTGTCACTGTATAATTGCTGCAGTGTGTCACTGTATAATTGCTGCAGTGTGTCACTGTATAATTGCTGTAGTGTGTCACTGTATAATTGCTGCAGTGTGTCACTGTATAATTGCTTCATTGTGTGCCAGTATAAATCACAAGAATGCTGATCACTTCCCAGGATTATTCCAGCAGTTTAGAAATGGAGGGATACCAGATTTTAATCTAGAGAGAAAAGAGGTAGTGAGAAAAAGAAGCTGGTCATACACATTGTAAGACTATTATCTAGTTTATTTAAGTTTATTTTGGCTTCATACTCGTAGGCAATTAAAAAAAAAACCCACATATTTTGCAAGTTAAAAAATATAAACTTTAATGCTGTACTTTACAATTGAAGGATGGCCTATAGTGCACCCAGTAATGTCTTCGGGAATATTATGTTGTGAGGCTGCAGTATATTGGAGAACAAATGTGTAGCACAAAGAGCACTTTTCAGTACCAGCATTGTATTGTCAGTGCCAGATGTGGACATTAAGGATAAAGAAAATTAGAAAAAAAGGTAGCTACAAAAGAGTTGAACAATTCTGAATGTAAAAAGAAGACACAGGATGAGAAAAGAGACAGGATGAAAAATAAATGAATAGATCAGGAGACAATTTATGAGGGAACCAGGGCTAAACTACTTTAAGAGACAACAGATCAAATGGTTCAGACATGTGTCAAGACTGTCAGTGGAAGCAGATCAATGGATGGGTGAAATAAACAAGGTCTAAATATCAGTATACAAATGTAGCACACACAAGGCTCGCACCAGATGCTTCTTCAGATCGTGATGAAAAGGCAGACACAGGAAAAAGGGGTTTTAATCTTTTAGTGGTGTAACTTGTACTGCTGTCTGGAAGAGAAACAAAATTTAGAAAAGTTAAAAAAAAAAAAACCTCCACCATGGAGGGTCGTGAAATTATTGAACACATTCTTTGTTAAGCAGCAAAGCCACACTGTTTAAACTGTTGTGTTTTCAAGAATTATTGTGCTATTCTGTTTCTCTTGCAGGATCTGCTACAGACTATTTTGGACTTCACTCATCCACCAAATATACATACAGAAATTGGATTAGTGAGCACCATTCGAGATCTTGCTGTTGCTCTGTCATCCTGTATCTACCAGAGTCTCTGCGACAGTGATTCATTCAATGTTGATGCTGCAGATGTTGGCATTGATGGCTTCATTAAGTATGCTTCATTACGCACAGACATTAGTAGTACTAAGTAGTAGATAATAACTTTTTTTTAAGGACAGTGAAGTACAGGATTTACCCTAACAAATTTTAACTGTACCCTGCTGCACTGAGATGTAAATCTCTACTTAAACTCTTGTTATTTTTATAGTCCATACAGTGTGCTGTTGGTAATCATGTCTAGCCTTGACCTTCTGACTTAGGTTCTGTCAGTCATTAATAATATGAATGCTCTCCATACCAGTTATTCTTTCTTGTTCAACCAATCCTTTCTTGCACCCCTCCTGTGAGTTTTGGGGAACAAGAATAGACCCACTGGCCCCTCAACAAGCGTGTCATGAAAGGTTTGCTGAATTGGATATGTTGGACTGAAAGATGCACATAGGCAGCCTAGCTATAAACCACAATACAATGTCCTAGCCACCTTTTCAAAAGGAAATGCTGAAGAATGAAAAGGCATTCTCCAGAGCAGTTCAGAAGGAACATAGCTAAAATTCTAACTTAAGTTTCCATAATATCTCTGGATTAGCATCGTCTGCTTTTAATACAGTTCGAAGTTAGAACAACGGATCATCATTATGGGTAGTAATCCCATAAGTGCTCCGTTTTTTTCTTCTAACTGAAGTCTGAGTCTGAAGAAGCTCAGCACAGTGTACAGGCTCTGTAGCACCGATGAGGATCCTGATATACTTTAGATAGATTTTTAACTCAAACTTTGCCCGGGCAGCGCCGTTAGGCTACTCTTTTAGATTTCCAACCGCCAAGGGATTTTTTACGTGCCCAATAATACAAACAAGCGTCCGATCTCACTACCCAAAGACCAGCGAAAATACTAAAAGTCCAAGCTCACGTGAAACAAATCCCAGCCCTTACCAGGGATTGAACCCGGAACCTCTAGCACTCGAAGTGGACAGCATGCCCCAAGACCACTTTTAATAAATGTTACTCAATAGCTATCAGTTAAGCAGTTAGATCTGTGTAAATTTTTTAAAATTTGTTGTTGTTGTCATTTATATCTGTGCCTGTTGATATTTTTATGTGTTATTGAGACTATCCTCTTATTTTCAGCCCTGAATTCTCCTACCCGTCCAGTCACTTGATGGCCGGTGTTAAAAGGAGTCAGCACAGAGCAGGTGGGGGTGGAGAAGATGTGGTCAACACCCCACCATCTAAGTGGCCAGGTATGTTCTAGCTTCCTCTAGCTGTCCAGAAAAACTGCAAGAAGCAGAACCTTATATTTTCTGCCAACACCTGAAGTGGTTAAAAAAAAAAAGAAAGGCAATGAGACTAAGTGTATTAACCCTTTCGCTGCTACGTTCCCGGAAATAGCTGTCTGCCCTGTGCTAAGCAGTGCGAAAAAAAAGTCTCTGCTGTGCGCAATACTTTTCTATCCTCCAAACGCAAAAGATGCGTCGGCGGTGAGGGCTATATTTTGTACACCTAAAGATTTTTACCCTGGGGAGTTGTGTGGTTGGTCCTAGTGGTGACAAGTCAAAGACACGATGATGCCCCACAAACTTGACTAACGGAGCTATCACCCTTCTGGGGGGGGAATCAATGGAAAGAACTGTTTCCAGTCCGTATCCCAAAATTTGATTGACGAACCTACCACGGCTGCCACTTTAATCATAGTTATTTGAGTCACCATGTTATTACATACCAAAATAATAAAAAATCTTAATAATAATACTTGAATCGTCCGTTGATGAAAGGTAGCAGGAACTGAAAGGAAAATTTACAATAATAATAAAAAAAAAAAAAAAAAAAAAAAAAAAAAAAAAAAAAAAAAAAAAAAAAAAAAAAAAAAAAAAACTTCGGGGGTTGAACACACGACCCTCCGATTCTAAGGTGAACGTGATACCAACTACACTATGCTACCGCTTGATGTATTGTGCTGTGTGAATGATAATAATGACCGATGTGCGCAGACAATCAATAATGTGTCTAAGTTTGTAGTCTATCGCCGCCTGCATGAGCACTGTTGTCTAAGAAATGTTTGAGATTCTCAACAATAGTAAAAATATGTCTCTCGACATTATTTTACGGGAGTTTTTAGCAAACAATCTTCGCTCAAGTACTCTATTTTGAGTTTCCTTGTTCTAAGCATTAGCAGACAGACAGAAAAAAAAAAAGTTTGTCAGAATCTGTGTCTGACCATCGGGAAAGATGAGAATTTTTAGTGACTAAACTGTTTGTATTTACAGTAGCAGAAATACAGATAGAGCTGGAGTCATCAAAATTATGCACTACTGGTTTCAAATCATCGGTTCATTAAGAAAACTGATCAATTTATTGCCGTTTTGATGGTGCTTTATTGTCGCTGCTCTCTGATTCCGACAATGAGGACGTCGGACAGGCAAACAGCTTTTTTTGGACACGCCGGTTTCAGCAGTCGATACTGATGGCCTAGTCAAATCTTCTTGTTCACTGTCAGAAGTACACATTTCAAAGTCATCTTCGCTATCACTTCTTGACGGAAACTCCATAAATTCTTCATCAACTTTAACCAGTTTTCTTGCCATTTTGTACTAAGTGTAGAATTATCCAAAAGCACAAATATATATCAGGGCACAAAATACACTGATCACCGACCACGCTGTCACGGTAAACAAAGCAACGGGATAACGCAGAATGCAGTAAACACACCTAAAAGCATGTGCCAGTGCTTTTAATCGTATGTAAATGGGTCAGTTTAATCTAAATATAGCTAATGTATATTGCCCTTCAGCCAATAAAATGTGAGGTAACAGAAATCTGTAAGAAAAGTCCAAAAACGGCTTGGGACGTCCATAGCACTGGGGGTCAAGAAAAAAAAATAACGTCCAAAGACGGGCGTAGCAGCGTACGGAAAATCGGGAAAAGACGTCCATAGCAGCGAAAGGGTTAAGAGAGAAAGTAATTTAGGCACTTAGAGATTTTTTTTTTTTTTAAACAACGCCTTAAGACAAACATTAAATTCAAGTATTTGGGAGCAATTTTCACATTCGATGGAAAAATGGACAGAGAAATTAGCTCGAGATGTGCCGGAGCTAATCAAGAAATGGGGCAACTATCTCCCCTGTTGACACACAAGCAGATACCCTGGAGTAGTAAAGTAAACCTTATAAGATCTAGTTTTTAGTCAACACTATGCTATCAGTGCTAAACGTGGATACTTACATTCTCTAATGAATGAAGGATTGTGACAATGAATATGAAGTGCCTTAGAAGAGCTGCAGAAGTTTCAAGGAAAGAATACGAAATCAGACAAGTGCTAGGAATAAATTCAGTCTTACAGGTCATCAAAGAACAACAATTGAAGTGGTTTGGACACATTACAAGAATGCCCTCGTACTATCTACCACAGCGAACAACACTGAAACATTACAACGGGTATAGAGCCAGTGGAAGACCTAGGAAAATATGAAGTGATGGCATTAAGAACAGCCGTACTGAAATGAACATCAGTCTTAATAGTGCTCTTGACAGAGCTCATCAACGAACGTTACATCTCCCCCCGACACTTCACAGAGGTACAGGGTGGAAGAGAAGAAGAAGAAGAAGAAGAAGAAGAAGAAGAAGGAGGAGGAGGAGGAGGAGGAGGAGAAGAAGAAGAAGAAGAAAAAAAACAAGAAGAAGAGACATTTTTCTAAAAAAATGGCCAGTTATGTGAATTTAAGATAACATTGTGTGTTTTGATCTGCATCTTGTAAATCAAATTTGCCTGTTCTGAATGTATCAGGTAGGACTTAATTTCTTCAGCACCCTAGTGAAAGTGTAGTTACAGAGTAGAAAAGAACAGAAATAGACATTTTATTTCAATATATATATTACTATACTGTCTTTGTACCCACTAAATTTCAGTCTTCCCATTCATCTCTTCCTCTTGTACCGCTTTGGGTGTCAAGGGAGGCATAAGATTCTGGTACTGTCTTTTCTGGCCACCTTAACTACCGACACATCATGCTGTTGTGGAGTTTCTTTTATCTTATCTTTCCACATTGTTCTTGGTCTGCTTCTTGCTCCATGTCCATTCATCTTTTGGTGTATGCCTTGTATGGTATGGCTTTTCATTTGGTTTTATATCTTTTCATTGTTTCTCAGGGCGTTTTCTCCATGTAAACAACGTTTATTTTTTGCTGTCTTTTGAATGTAGTTTAGAATTGGTTTTCTGTTGACTTTTTCTCTTATGACCTCATTCTTGATTGTTGTCTCTTTTGATCTTTCTGTAGGCTTTCTTAAACATCACATTTATATTCACTATAAATAAGGTTCATTATAAGTTAATAATTTGCAGAGGTGATAAAATCAAAGGAAATTGTGAAGACATTTTCTAGTTTCCATTAAATGAAATCCAAAATTTTCCTTGAAAACAGTCATTTAAAATGTTATTCACATGCATATGCTCACATATTTACCCACACGACTTCATTCTTGTCTGTGTTTGCACATGCATTCACACACACAAATCCTTTTCTTTCTTTTCTTTGTATTGTTATTTTCCTTTTTTTGTGACAAACCAAGAAGAATCTTTGGTGTAAGCTATAGTGTGTACATTTATATACAGGGTGGTATTCTTCGCAGTGTTCGATTTCTCTGCTCCTGCACCTGTCTCTAGGCATGACATATTGTGGAGTACAAATTTCTATTTGTCTTCTTATTTTACCAAAACACCTGGTTTTATATCTTTAAATATATATTGTAACAATTGGTATGTTCCCAGTTGCTTCCTAACATCATGATTTCTTACTGTAGACATTCAGTATTCCTTTAAAATCTTCCCCAGTATAGAACACAAATAGCTTTTGTAATCAGTACCATTATATATTCATTCAGGTGTGACATCACTGAAGGTTCTACTGGCAAGGGAAAAGGATGAAGATGCTCCCAGACTCACCACCCTGCTCACAGAGTCATTGATTGCTGTGTACATGAGCCTGCTGATCTCAGCACTCAGCATGTATGACTCTCAGATGCTGTACCGCCTGGTGGCCAACAAGCTGGATGCTCAGACCTGGGCAGCTCTCTTTGGTGGTGGTAACAAAGTAGCAGTCAGATCAGAGAAGACACCTGTGCCACGTAAGCTGTATCTGGTTGTGAGATTTATGTCTACCAAACACCACCACCACCCCCCCCCCCCAAAAAAAAAAACAGAAATAATCTTTAACCAATTTACTACTTGATTAAAACACATAAGCTAACAAGGGGATTAAGTGGCTAAGTAGTTGAGCTATTTGTTCTCACACCCTTTAAGTTTTAGGTTCTGTTTTAGACTCCAAGAGATGGCAACTGTGCTGCATACTTAACCATACCAGACCTGAGGCCCTGAACCTAACTGTCCCCTATACCTGGGCTCCTGAGAATTACAGATAAAAAAAAACCCAACATGATATAGAAAAATGTTAGGTACCTGCAAACAAGCAGTTTAGAAGAAGATGGAACTTCGAGACATTTAAGAAAATAGGTCTACCTTTCATCTAGCAGCAGTATTCCACCTTTGAATGACAGTCCACTCAGCAGGATGAGCTTTGTTTCTCACCTTCTTGCATGGATTGTCTTTGTAAGACACTCAAGGATTTTGCTTGTTGTACCTGGAGTACTTTTTCTTGCACACAACACAGATATGACCTGACGATGTCCCAGAGGGAATCTCTATAAAATGATTAAATGGTGTCATCAATTGTGAGCAGGCATCCTTTTGTGGGTGGCGGTGGGCTGATGTGCTGTATCCACCAGTAAGTTGCAATCACAGTTTCTGAATATATCTGGTGAAATAATCTGGCTTTTTGAAGCAGCTTGTTGCTTTGAAGCATACAAGATATAAGTATTATAACTGGCCCACATACAAATTTTCATGAAAAGCCACCAGGGCCAGCAGTAATGACGATGAGACTGGTGAAGGCGGGTCATGTGGTCATTTTTGTCACCACTATCTATATATTTATTATAGTCCTTTACCAGCTGTTCCGTGGCTTAGGCGTTGCGAGTCCAACTCGTAATTATCTGTATTTCTTGTACACTGCCATCTTGATTACTGTTTATTACTACATTTTGGGCTGGATCCTAGTAGTTCAAAATAAATAGTGATGGGCTTTCTATCCTGCTTGACTAAACATGTTAGACTTTCTTGACATAGATAAACGACTGTCACCACTAGCAAGTTAAAAAAATATTTTCAGCGACTTAGGAAACTGCTTCCTATTTTGTTGCAGGATTCCCACAATTCCTGTATGCAACTCTAACAGTGCATATTAACTCTCTGAGTCCCAAGGAACGCAACATACGTCCATAGGTTCCTACCTAGAAGCCAGATGAGCGCATGATGCGCCAATGTTATTACTTTCTTTATTACCCCCTGGGCCTGTGATGCTAAACCCCCTGGGACTCAAAGAGTTAAGCAAGAGTTATAGAGTTGTAGAACTGGTCCATGACAAGCACATGAGATTTATTTTTCATTGCACATGAGGTCAGGAGATCAACGACTGTATTTCCTACTGTGTCCAAGTCTTTTATAGGCATTGATGCAGAACCAGTGTAAATTTATGCATTCAAAATGTAGCCAGTCTTGCCTTCACAGAGAAGGAAAGCCTTGATGTCCCACTTTGTCGGCTTATCCATGATATACTGCTTGATGGCTAAGCGGTTTTGTATCGGGATCATCCCCTCGTCTAGGCTCAAATGTTGCTTTGGCAGATAGAAGTGGAGAAACTTGGGTAGCAAACTTTCCAAGAAAGGCCTACCTTTATATACTCTATGTGCCTTATAAATATCTGAGTCTTCCTCAATAATGATGTGTTGAAAAAACTCCAAAGGGCCAAGAATATGTCTTGAGTCATAGTATTTTGAAATTTGGGAGTAAACCCAACAAAGTCGGAGCCCTCATTCGTCCAATAATCCCGATAGCTGGGCTTTATACATAAGTATTCCATAGAGACCCTCAGTCTAAGAAAAGCTTTTATTTCTTTAATTGTGTCAGCCTTGCTGTATGCAGTTGGTGGGGCGGGAGGTTGGTTTCCTCTGTCAAATTTTGCCAGAAAGTGTCATTTCGAAAACAAGGATAATAAGTCATCGCTTCACTCTCCTTTGTGATAGATCTAGGAATGTTCACTGGGTCTTTTCCATCCTCACAGAAATTCAGATCTGTATTTGGTGATACAAAATTCCTTGTCCAGCTTTCATCACCACCTAGATCTCCCCCATCAGCTGGTTGAGGGTCATGAAATGCCCCTCCCTTCCTTTCTCTTCTCTTACTATGGATCTAGCTCTAGATTTATAAGGTTGAAGATTCTCCTCATCACTCGAGCTCTCACTGTCAGTGGCACTTGAACTGGAAACATATTTTTGATGACATTCTGACTCATCAGAGTCTGAATCAACCAAAGTATCAATCACCTGTTGGACTGTGAAAAGCGTAGACTTACTTCGCTTTTCTGTTGAAGTGCTTGATTCATCAGCCGCTCATTGCATTGTGAATTTTCAGAATTTTTTAACGTTTAACCACTCAGAGTCAATCTAAACACATGGGGCAGACATTTGCAATGGCTAACCATGAGATTTGACCAGGATTGGTTGGTTATTTTTAGTTTGTGACGCATGTTTTAATGTCCTAGGCAAAGTACTGAAAATTAGGTACAGCGGTTAAGCGACAGATTCAGAAATTACCGAAAAATCAGCATAGCAAGTTTGTGAGTTTAAATAGATGCTGACAAAGACTTCATGGCAAAATGGTTTAGCCATTAGCCTCACCTTTGAAGATCATGAGTTTGTTTTTGAACTGTGTCCTTCGGTTCACAGGTGTTTCATAGATCCAGGACTTGTTGCAGGAGTTTCTGTTTTGTTTGACAGTTTGAGTGGATGACCGTTTGTCCTGTGAATAGTTACCAAGCCATGCAGGAAAATGCAGTGCAGTGAAGTCAATCCTTCTACCTTTAGTCGCCTTTTTTTTTTTTCAGTAAAAAAAAAAAAGTATTTATTTATCTTTTTAACAGAACTTGTGTCTGTAATTTCATTTGTATGTAAATTTTCAAAGCATTGTTTCTTGTAATATTTGGCAAATCTGCATAGTTTATGACATATACAGTTCTTTTTCTGACAGTTTAAAAGGGTTGTTCATGAGCAGACTGTTACTAAATAAGTTAAGTATGCAACAAAACATGTACCAACAACTTTTAATTGGAAACAAAACTGATTCATTATTATTTACATTTTACAATTAGAAGTAAATCTTTAGTTTTACCTGCAGATTGTAATTGTCCACCATGATTTTTTCTATAATAAACAGTTTACAAGTACAGAAATTGACATCAGGAAATGAGAAACATGTTGTATAATTTTTGAAGTCTTGTATTGTAACAAGTCAAAATGCCAAGCAGGCAGTGAATAAACAAAAATTCACTGTGGAATGATAACATGTAAAGAATAACTTTCTTCTTATTCTGGCCTTTATCTCTTATTAAGTCCTCAATCAACTGACACCCAAGGTGTCCCATCTTTAACCCCTGTCCTTGCCTTCACTCTCCAGTCCCCTTCTCCACGTGTTTATAATTCTCTACATGACTTCCACTGATTTCCTAATGCTATGAAAACTGTTCTTGCCTTTTATATTTATATTTTAATGTCTCTGTAAGTTCCCCAGTCTTTATCTACATTACTGACGAAAATATGACTTGGATAACATTCACTGCAACAAAAATGCTTCCATAAGTATGCCTTATGAGTTTCATTGTTTGGTGTTGTGCAGGGTCTCAAGATGAAACAAACAAGCACAGGTTGAACTTTAACCTGCGGGTAATATCAGGCGCTGGGGGACCTCCGGGCCCACAGCATGCATCCATGGAAGTCAAGGAGACTTACAGAGAAAAGTTTGTGCCTCCAGAAATAAGTATGGTAAACTACTTGATGGCAAAGGTGAGTTTAACAAAATTAATTTTTATTTGGGTATTTGCAGCTTTTGGTTTGAATCAAAATAGATTTCTGTTTGTCATTGCAACAGTGTTCTTTAACCTTTTTACACTTGCTGACCAGCATAACAGGTAGAATTATTTCACAGACCTCCGGACAGCTAAAAAAAAATGTAGTTGCATTTTTTTGTCTAATTCCATGGCATAGAATTAGTTTTCAACTCTTGCAACAACTGTTGCTGCGAAGAGGTTAGGAAATCTATACAACAGTGAAAAGCCAGAATCATGTAGCCGCTATGTGGTTAGACAGAAATTGTTGGCATGGTTTATTATTAGGTCTGAGGACCACTGGTCACAAGCAGAAAAAAA
The DNA here is from genome assembly GCA_905116865.2 of Candidula unifasciata. Classification (NCBI taxonomy): domain Eukaryota; kingdom Metazoa; phylum Mollusca; class Gastropoda; order Stylommatophora; family Geomitridae; genus Candidula; species Candidula unifasciata. The sequence goes on along the minus strand of CAJHNH020007846.1, from coordinate 129,269 downwards.
ATAGGGGAAAGGGAATGCCATAGCAGTCACTGCCAAATGCTTGTGAAATGTAATTAAAAGCTGTTGCTGTGTGAAATGTAGGTTTCTGGAAATGCTGAAAGTAAAACGGGTCTTCTCTGTGTGTGTGTATGTCATCTCACTGATACCAGGTTGTAGCCCAGTGTTGTGGTTTACTGTATTTGTCTTGTGCCTTTCGGGTGGCTTATCATCACATTGCTCTTCCTTCCCACTGTCTTCTCCACCCTCCAGCACAGACAAATATAGACAACACCCTGACAGATCAGAGCAAAGTTAGATATTTAATTTAAAATGCAAAGCAACAGCATATTGCTTCGGTTTCACACCACCTGAAATCATGGATCACTAAATCGGAATAAATGTCTGAAGCCCTTTAAACATTTTTTCCCCAGTTCATTAATCCAGTGTTTTTGGACATAATCATCATAATATCATCATCATCATAGCATGCTGGATAGCTGCTTGGTCCCTTGCCATCTGTCATGCTTAGGGTGTCCTTGATATTCTGTGTCTGCTGTCGAGCTGGTCAACCCGCGTCTCTTCGTTCCTGGAAGTATACCACCCATTACTGTTCTCTGCTCTACACTTCTCAAAATGGTGAAAATATAGGGGTTGACTGCAGTCAAGCTAGTACAATGAATTCCAGAGAAATTTGACTAAAAAGCTCAACAAAATGGGGATGCAGAAAAACATGCACAAAACAACACAAATAATGTAACGTTTCGGCCGGGCAGCCTTTGTCAAACTACACAAAAATAACAACGAGGAGAGGAGAGTATACAGATCTCCAAGGGGTGATGTGAGCAAAGTTTTAAAAAAAAAAATGTGATGTGGAATAAATGAAATAAAATAAACGATGGCTAAAAAAATTATTTTCCAACCGATTGTCACCAGTCTCCCTTCATTTTGTTGAGCTTTTTAGTCAAATTTCTCTGGAATTCTTTCTACACTTTTCAGTATGTTGACACACAAGCAAATGATTTACCTGTGTGGTTTCAGGCAGTCTGTTTTGTGCTCAAGATATTTCTGTTCAACTTGTGTGTTTTTCGTGTCAGGTTTAGGTGTTTGTCTTGACATACAGTCACTTTGTCTGCTGTAGTCAATATTCTGTTCAGGTTCTGTATTTCTTTATGGTGGGTTTTCAGGATAAGATGACATATTCCACCAACCAGGTATGTTGCAGTTTGCTACAGTAAAAAACAGTTTTCTCATTATATAGAACTGTTCCTCAGATCACCACATTACAGTCAAGTTAAATGCTTTGGAGAAGGGTTTTCTGCTACATGACTGTCTGCTTTGAATATTTAGAAGAAAACTCTCACTCTTCTGTCTGTATAGTTATTTCACCTTTTGTGACTATTGTCACTCATTTTAAACTTTTATAAAATTATACCTTTATCTTCATTTCAGCTAGATTTCTGTAATGTGCACAGTATTTCTGTTTAGTTCTGCTTTTGTAATGAAAAACTTAATAATTCAGAATGCAAATCGTTATAAATTTCTATATCCATAGTATATTCTATTTATGTCATAATTACGGGGCCACATTAGTGCAGTGTATAGGAGACTCGCTTTCAAATCCAGCTGTGAATCGCTGCAGCCCACGGCCAGTTTTTAAAACCGGGAGGTTCCTGGGGTTCACCCAGCTTCTGGGAATTGGGTACCAGAGTCAACACTCTGGGGTAAATGGAGGAACGTGGCTGTAGCTATGGAGTTACGTGCCAACAGTGACAAAGGCTGACAATTTCTTATCAGCTGTCCTTACTGGTGGCAGAGCACTTTTGGTTTATAACCATGTGCAATGACACTGGTTCACATCTCCTGACTTTACATTCTTTTACCTTTTTATGTCATGATTATTTTGCCTGTCTCCAATGCTTATCTCTTTTATCTTCTTTTTTTGGTCAAATAATATATGCACTTTTGTTATTATTGAGTTGAATTTATGATTGCTTTCTATTTATATAATTTTTTAAACTCACAGTGTCTGATCTATTTTGCCCATTTTTTTTTTTATCTAATGTGTGTTTGTTATCTTACATACGCTAGTAATGATTAACTCTCTTTTATTGCAGCATTAGAGTTAGCAGTATATTTTGCTTTTGATTTCTGTAATGAATAATAATTCTTCCTATCTCATTCCTTTAGCAATTTATATGCTTATACATAAATATATTGCATCATCATCATCATGTAGCAGGTTCATTGCAGAATGTCACTCCTATCACTGTCTGCCAGTCCCTACCCCTCCTTCCTGGCACCACGCCTTCTGCTATTATTTATATATTGTACCATTTGTTTTTGTTAGTCGCTGTGGCATAGCTGCTAGGCTCCCGCGTGGGGATCAGAAGGTCGTGGGTTCGCTCCGTGGCGGAGCTTTACTTTTTTAAAGAACGACCTTGACTCTCAGGTAGACCCAGCCTTGAGTGCAGTAACGGGAAGTAAAGGCGGCGGGCTTGATGCTGACCACATCACCCCTCTTGTGCCGATTGGTCTATAAAAATATAGGTCTAGCCCTGTATGCCGTAAATGCTGTATTGGCCTAAAGGTATGGAAAGGGTCCCTTTACTTTACTTACCATTTGTCTTAAATAATTTTTTCATGAACAGTAAAAAAACAAACAAACAATTATGTGTATATGTCATGTGTGTCTTTTAAGCATGCTTTTATAGAAAGGAGGAGTGGCTGGCAGAATGGTTAGAATGTTGGGCTGTCAAGTGGGGCGCCTGGGTTGGAATCCTCGGTAAAGTAAGTGATTTTTTTTAATGTTCAGGGCAAAAGTAAAATCCTAACCTGTATAGTCCATGGTGACAGCGCTAGCCACGTGGCCCTAAATCCTCAGGCTCAAAGACCCCCTTTCCCTTACACCACAAAAGTGGTAATTGCAGGCAGTAATGGCATTTTGTGTGTGTCTAGCACAGTGCTTCCAAGTTACAGACCCTGGTAATTTTGATGGTTCACCACAGTCCCCATAATTTTTAAAAGTTAGACTAAAAAACTTTGTACAATTGATAAATATTAAAATTGTTAAAAAGTATTGCATTCTAAAGATAAGATTTTTGTTTTTAAATAATGTCACAGATCTTACTTTGTTTCACAGACCCTAGGGCAGGCAGACAGAAAACACTGCTCTGTGTTATTCAGTTTGTTCATTTATCAGTTTTTTCTATAGGATTTATGTGCACATTAGATAATATATTATAAATTGTTTTGACTTGCAGCCATTTGTAGCTGATTCCTTTCTGGATTATGACTCGGACGATTCTGTTGGTTCTGATGATGAAATATCATCTGAAGATGAAGATGATGATGATGATGATGACACAAATAAGGCAACACAGCGACCAACTTCATTGTAAGTCTGCTAAATTTGTTTCATTGTGCACTTGTACTTGAATGCAGTTATTGATTATATGCAATACAGCAAAGCTTCTTGTAACAGACATGTGCCTTTTACATAAGATAATGGGAGCTTTGAGGAAGAGCTTGTTGATATTATTGTTTGTTTCTGGGCATTAATCTGAGACTGGCAGTTGGCAGTGTTGATAAAGAGGAGTTAGTGGAGGTCCACTGCAATAAGAGGTGAATGTGTGATTTGTGTGTAAGGTAAGCATGTGAACATCTTCACCTTTATAGTCACAAAAAGGCAATGCTACAGTATCTTGGGTGAGTGAGCAACACACACAATGCGCATTGACTGTAAGAACAGCAGTTGCTTTCTTTTCTGTTTTTCCCTGTCTTAGGATTGAAATAGATAGTGCTACTACATCCTTACAGCATCATGAGGGCTAATATTCTCCAGTGGTTGGGGCATATAGAGAAAATATAATAGACAAAAAAATCTGTACACAAAAGTGTCGAATGGGAGTAGACCATGAGGCAAGTCAAGATGGTGGAGAGAAAATATACAGGCAGACGAAAAGACCATCAACGGAGATGGATGGAGGTGAATGATATCTGCATCAATGAACCTCAGCAGCTCTGCATGCTGAAGAAGACAAAAAAAAACTACACACTGAATGAGTTGGACTGGCCAGTTTCATTATATGCCCTTGTTACCTTTGAGTGATAAGTGTTTGCCACATCTGCTGGTCAGTCCCCACTGCATCATAATTTTAGATGGTAATGATCTATTCCTGCTTCCACATTTGCTCCCTTGCCCCCAAAGGGCCTTGACCACATGTATCAAAGGTGATAAATTACAAATGTAATTGGGTGGTTAATTCCTTAACGAACCTTCAGAGTGTTTGTCAATGTTTTATAGTGACATATAATGATGTCAGTAATATCAACAAGGAAGCTGCAGTATTATATACTTATTTCCTACTTTCCTATAAAAAAAAAAAAAGACAGACAGACAGAAAGCAAGAAACATATAGCTACTGAAAGGAATATAATTCTGACATTCAAAATTAGTTTAATTTAATGAGTGAATTGTCCAAAGTGCACACTTCAAGAATACCTTAGGTTTCATCCAATCAGTTTGACTGCTGTTTTGCATCTGGGACGTTGATAGTTGTTAGGCTTACAGGTTTTCTCATCAGCAAATAAAAATGTGCCATATGATAAATCATTTATTGTTGTTGTTGTTTTGAAAAATATAATTTAGTAGTAAGTAATCTTAGATAATATGTTGAGCTGTCTGAGGTTTGATTGAGGTAACATGTAAAAAGTGCACACACACACCCATTTATACACAGCCTTATGCAATTTTGAACATTGATTCTTGCATAATGAATACATTTGAACAAACCAGAGCCAATAGATGGAAGAATGCAGAACACAGTGACCCAGAATCATACAGTTGGTGCCTTATGCGGTATGCTGTTATCAGATCAGCAATCAGTAACCTGAGCACATTCTTGCCTCAGATTGGCATTGAACTCACAGGTAAGAGCCCCACATTTTCAGTCTCCTTGATCTGTCATTAGAATCACCATCATCATCGTCATGTTCTGCCGTTATATGTCGTCACACAGGGCTGACATTTTTATTCTTATTTTTCATTGTTTCTTGTGCAATTGATTCAGTATCATGGATGGAAACAATATCAAACTCATGAACGACAAAATATACGTTGTGGCTCAAAAGCCTTTATCAGCATATAACACATTAAGGACAGTAATACAGTTACAAGCAAGAATTGACTATTAAAAAAAAAGACCAGTAATAGTTTGCAGTATTTGTGAAAACATAAAAATAGCATTTCACAGAAATAGTTTCAGACATGAGTTTTATTAAATTCACAGACTATTTTATTAATGATGGAACAAACCATTGTATTTGTTTGTTTGTGTGTTCCATTTTAAGTTTTTTAAATCAGACGTCATGTTTCACTGTTTAAATGATTCGTAAAACAGAATTGCCCAATGTGTCCCCAACCCTGCATGCTGTGATGAAGGTTCTTGAGCAGTGGGAGAGGTTTCTCCAAGCCAAACTGGACCGTTTCGGGGGTGTGTCTGAAAACTACATTCCAGGACTGGCTGTTGATGTGGCCACTGGTCAACCGCTGTCTAAGCTCCAAGCTTTACACCTCCCTGAGAATACTCCATTTATGTAAGTTTGTCTGTTACCAGATAGTTTTCTGTATGAATAGAATTAAGATTCAAGTGTGGGTTCTGGATCCCCATATAATAGGGGGAAAAGAATAGACCCACTTACCCCTAGCAAACATGTCGTAAGAGTCGACTAATCAGGGGTGTTTCCTTTGAAGTCGGCGTGCCTCTGCCTGAGAAGCAAGGAACCAAAGGTCTGCATGCAAGTAAGCTAGATTTATAAAATGGATGTGCATGCAGAACTCAAGTTCTGGAAGGAGACTAAAGTCCAAAAGTGGACAAATAACCAGAACTTTTTGCTGGAGTTTACAACCGGTGAATTTGAAGAACAAGAATTTAGAGCAAACAGAATGTTTTGCTGTTCTTTTGTTACAAAGGTGATACAGCAGTACTATAGATAGTACACTGGCTTACCAGGACTCAGGGCCAGCACATTGATTCATAAGAAATCAGTATCATAAACTAGAGAATGCAGAGGAGCTGAACCACACCTAGTGGAGCTGAACCACACCTAGTGGTGCATCAGGAGTTGATGCTGGTCATGAGCTATCTACATCTCTCAGCGGGCTTCATAGAAACAGGTTCCTAACAAGGAGGATGGAAAATGTCAGTAACCGGTGTCACATCACTCGAGACATTCAAAAGTGCTCTGCCCCCATCTTCACCAGCCAGCGAAGAGCTCCAATGCCAAAATACTAGTAGCAGTTTCAATATATATGCCCTTGTTACCTTTGAGTGATAAGTGTTGGCCAGCTGGTCACTCCCCACTGCACCATTATCTCTAGATGATAATGATCTATTCCTGCTTCCATATTGCTCCCTTGCCCCCAAAGGGACTTGACCCCATGTTTCAGAGGTGGTAAATTACAAATGTTATTTGGGTGGTTAATTCCCTTATGTGTCCTAAACCTGGGATGCAGAAACACACCTAGTGGTGTATCAGGAGCTCATACTGGTCAAGACCTATGTTTACCTCTCAGCAGTCATCCTAGAAACAGGTTCCTGACTAGAAGGGTGGAAAATGTAGAGGGATCAGTACTTCTTTCAAAGTTTGAGTGCATCTGCCCAAGATGCAAGGATCCAACAGTCTCCATTCAAATGTTCCAGATCTGTGAAAAAAATGTGCACATAACACACAGGTCCTGAAATAGCACCAATGCCCAGAAGTGGATGAATGACAAGAACTTTCTGCCTTACTGACCGCGCACAGAGGAAGAAGAATATAATACAACTAAATTGTAAAAATAGACAGGGCTGGGGGATAAATTGAAGCACAGAAATGCTTGGTAATTAAATGTTTTTTGTATGTATTTAATCACATTCTTATGCACTTTTTATGTCTTTTTCTATGCAAGTTCAAGCTTCTTCTTCTTCTTCTTCTTTACATTCAATTTCCTATGCCCCAATCAGACCATCAGGGGGGCTGCCTCTATGAATACTCATACACATTGTAATCAATGTCCTATGATTAGAGTTTTAATTTGATTGTGAACTCAACTCCTTGCTGCTGAGTTGAATTTTCTGCCCATTGCAGGCAGCATTGCTACAATGCTTTGTTTATTATTAATAGTATAGACACAGTTTTTATCTCAATTCTTATCCATTTTGAAAACATGATTGATTGTCTTTTCAAACATCATTAGGTCTTCCAGAGCAACCCTGCCTGTTAAACGCTTGTGGATGCAGTTGGTGCGCCAAGACAACCTGAAAGACATTTTCCTGAGATATGTGTATCGTAAACGCAAGGAACCAGACACCAGTGAGGTTTGTACTGCACTTACAGATCAGTATCACTGTCATCATTATTACTGCAGATTCTAAATTTTTTTTTTGATTTTTAAAGTCAATTATTTGTGTTGAGATAAATGACAATTTCAATGCAGGTCAGTAGAATTCCTAGTCCACTACATATATGGTTGAATGTTACTTGTCCAAAACAAATTAAAGAATTTAAATATCTAGGAAGTACATTCTTGGAGGATGAGAGAATATATCAGGAAATAGAAACAGGATGTCAGTGAGTCAGGGCACTTATATACCAACTGACATTGTTACCCTTATCACCTGTGAAATTAGATGCTGAGAAAAGCTGCCAACTTAACTGTCCGAGAGAAAGTTAGAAATGATATTATCAGACAGACTGTGGGAACAATACCTTAGCAACAAATTAACTGAAAATCAGAAAGTCAGATGGTTTGGTCATCTGATAATAATGCACCCAGAACAACACCAACACAGTCACTACACATGAAAGGATCAGATTTGAAAGCGCCAGGAGAAGATGGATTTGACATTAAAGAGCTTCTACACTGACACGGAATGACAGCAGCAGTTGCTACCCATCAGGAAATGGATTACAAATTGTTCCTCCCTACAATGCTTAACGGCGGGGGTGGAAATTGATGTTGATGTTGAATGAATATCTTCAAAATGTCAGCTCCCACTCTCAGCATTTATATAACTTGCATATTTTGGTAGAGATAGTTTAGTGGAAGCATTGTAAAATACATAACCAGAAATGTAAATTATAAAACAGTCTAATTACCAGTCAACATGATCTGAATGTAACACTAAGAAATGTAAATAATTAAATAGTTAAATTCCCTATGTGGTTCCAGAGCCCCATTATGGGGAAAACAAGAATAGATCCATTGCCTTCCCTACAGGCATATCCTAACACGTGACTAATTGGGGGCTTCTTTTGAAGTCGGAGTAAATCTGCTTGAGAGGCAAGGAGCCTTGTCTACATGCATTTAAGCTAGATCTATAAAATGGATGTGTACGCAACACTCAGGTTATAGAACAAGACTGAAGTCTAGAGGTGGACGAACAGCCATCACTTTTTGCCGGAGTTTACACACGTGAACCCAGAGAAGACAGTTTAATTACAAGCATGCATAATTTGAAGTTTATCCTAGGTAATTTAGATTATTTACTAAATTACAAGCAAATATAATGTGAAGGTAACAGTAATAAATATACATAACTGACACACTGACATTTCTTGATGTTACTCTTTCTAAAATTTCACAGTAATGCAGATATTCTGTTCTCAAGCCCTGGACAGCTCCATCATAATTGTACAATGTTTTTGCCTATAACAGCTTGGTTCAATGAAGACCTCCAGCAGTGACAATGAGCAACAAGTGAGAGAGCCCATGAAGATCATTCACAAGGAGCAGGACATTATCACAGCATTTGCTATCAATCAGGTAAGCCCAGCAACAGTTTCTTTCAGCATTTGACAGCAGTTATTATTCTGTGAGGAGCAACTGGTTAAATGGTTTAGAACACAGGGCTGTTACTTCTTGGGAGACCTGGGTTTGAATCTTCAGTATGGTTATGGATTTTTCTGTTAGGAGGGGGACCTACATAGTCTAAGGCAGCAGCACTAGCCATGCGACCCTAAAGTGTCAGGCTCAAAGACCTCTCTGTCTACACCACAGTATACGGGTTATATTTTCATTTGCCATTACCACTGCAATGTTTAACTGTCATATTGGTGGCCTAGGTTATTGTGCACTTCTTCATTTATTGTGACAAACAGTAAAAGTAAACTCTTGCTGGAGTTATATGCCTTTAAATGTTTCCTTTGTTTTTATTTCTTTCCTTGAAAAGGTAATTTAAAAAAATTATATTTTGCTGCTATCTTCCTAGAAACAACATATCTATTTCTGTCTGAGACAATACATTTGTCTATCTCCCAGATTGTTAAATACTGGTGTTAGTATTACAGGGGATGCCTTGACTGCACTTAGGGGCAGTGATTAAAGATATGGCAGCGGTGACAGGATATTAGATATAGCGTTTTAGTTAGAACCCTATTTCCACTAGACCTACATGTAGGGCAGCAGTGGAAACAAAGATAAGCTAGAGGACTGGAGTATAAAACTTGCTTACACTGTCCCGGTCTACGTCAGGCATTTAAACCTAGTTTTATATAAATCCTTATTCATGGGTAGCCATGCAGGCATCACTGGTATAATGTAAATGCTCAGTGATAAATTAATAGTCAAGCTAGATGTTTTAAGGATATAAGTAAAACTAAAGTGAATAAAACAATCATAATCTCCTGTTATCTAGGAAGTAGCATTAAATAAAGGAGTAATAATTAGTGTCAGATTACTACAGTTACATCAATATATGGTTGGGTCAGCTGCGTATCCTTTACAGGACGTTGCAGAACCAACCCCAACAACCCCTGGCTGTTGTGGGGTTTTTCTAGGCAAATTTACGTCCAGTAGTTTGTCATTGATTTCTGGACGGTCGGCTTTCTTGATACCACTGTCGAAATCAATGCAAGGCGCACAGCCCTCAGCTGGGGTCGAACCCGGCATCCAGACATAATGAAGCGTTCGCATTGACATAGCCACAGAGCCGACACATCAATATATGAGACACAAAAATGAATCTTTTCCACTGAAAAAAAAAACACATCACAATGTCCCTGTTTAACTCACCACGAAAGATACAGCGAAATATACGAGGCAGTAAATTGTGTCCTTTTATTTTTGTATCCACATTATTTGAGTTTGCAATGTTAAAGCCTTTTTAATATCAGAAAAATCAGGATCATCTCTTCTCCTGTATGGAATTTATCAGATCTAACCATGCAACAAAATCAAGCAGAGAAATATTTTGTTTCATGAACTGTTTTATTCTTGTTCTTTTGCTTCTGCTTTTACTCTTTTCTGTGATATATACAAGAGTTATTATAACTGTATAGCCTAACATTAATTGTCTGTTTATTGTCCATGTTTGGCATGCATATTACAATACAGAATCTAGATAACACTTTAATACTCATTTTCTCACTGCGACATCATCTTATTTTTTGCAGTCTGCTAAATGCCACCTTTGCCATGGCAATTCTTGTTCTAATTTCTGCAAGGCATCTTGTCTCAGATGTTATGATTGTTCCTAAATGGTCATAACAGCATACTCAGTTACCAGTTTGTTGCAGTGCTGTTTTCAGACAGAGACATGATAACTGTTAAGTACTTAGTTTACCATGGATACATTGATTACTTAAAAAAAAACCAACTGTAAATGATCCTTTTCATGCCATTGCCTCTTTATGTTTATGGTGCTACTGCTGCATATGTATTCTTTAGTCTTAGTGTTAATGGAGGTTTCAGCTTCACTGCAATTGGGTCACCCCATACTTGTTCCTTTCCTATGCCAATGAAAATCAAATGAAAAGTCACGGACTGCTCTTTTGAAAAACTGGAGAACAAACAATTAGTCCTGGAACACACTTTATAGACCATTTAGCACTCAGTAAATATATGGGTCAACACAAGGTGGACTGGATTGTCTTTACTTTCAATGACATTTCTTGTTACCAGTGTAAGGCTGAGTTTACCCATGTGAACCTTAGGTCAGTTACAAAAACCCACCTTGTTCCACTTTCAAACCCAAGATTATCGGGCCAGCAGGCAAGCGTCTAGCCACTCTGCTAGAACATATGTAACTGTCCATTTTTGTGGAGTTACTCTGCCCCCACATTGAATGTTTTTTTTTTTTTTTTTTTTTACATCTGTGTGCAGGCAAATAACAATTTGCTGACCCTGTCAACTCAGAAAGAGATTGTTGAGCTAGATATTGGTTATCTGCTCCAACCGCCTGTTTGGCTTGAAGATGAAAATGAGTATGACATCGAGATGCTGAGGAAGTAAGTAGTTTATACAACTGTATATTTGTATGTGTGAAGCTCATTTTGTCATTTGTTTAAATAATGTTAATTGTGAAACAATTTGTTGTAGAGTCATGAATGTTTTCACAATTGTGAAGCAATAATGTATTATATTTATTGTAAAGCATGGTCTTGGTCTATCTCTGTTAAATGCTTTCAGTAAAATACAAGTGTTGTTAATCGTTAGTCATAGTCGTTAGTCAAGGTTTGTTCCATATTTGCTTGTTCCAGTACCAGTGGAAATCACACAAATATTTTTTACTGTCCCATTTGAAAACTTGTGAAATATATGTGTCCTAGCAAAATCTTGTTGCTGGCATATACGCAAAGAATTTGCATAAGGTGGCATCAGAGGTGCCAACACTAAGACTCCCACACCAGAATTGCAGCTCACTAATAATGTACAGTACAACTCACAACATAAGTCCATTGTGGGCACAACAGAAAGAAAGAGGCTTTGCTACAAGCACACATTTTTGTGTTTTAAGTTGGCAAGGCCAAGTGGCACACTTGTTTACCCCTTTTTTTTTCTTTTTAGCTACTAGTTGTTGCCTCAGTTGGCTACACCAAATTTCTTCTAGACATTTCTTTTGATTTAGTTCCTGGTGCACTACTGTTTATTTAATTATTGTCCATTTTTGTAACACTGTTTAATTCTCTGTGTTTTTTATAATGTTTTTTCTGAAGGTTAGCAAACCATAATTAAATAATTGTTGGACACTTGATACCATTGAAATCCATATTGAGGCAGACTTGGAAAATTGAAACGAAAAATTGACCTTGGCTGGGGGGGGGGGGGGGGGGGGGGGGGGGGCCTCAAATAAGCCTAAAAATGAGTTCCAGGAAATGTTCTTGAAAGTAAACAAAAGCTAGTATTGAATGTATATCATTCAAACTGCTGGTTCATTTGTAAAACTTTGGACCTGACATCAAATGCCCAGTACACTTTAGGGTATGGAAAAGGCTCCTGTAATTTACAAGATTACTGTTGGATGAAGGTTGGGGAAATAAGGTTGCTGTTCTCAACAGATTGTTTGCTAAAATTAGGAGAAAAGTGTATACAGTGAGAACAGAGTAATTTTCTGCTCAAATTAAGTGAACAGGCAGTTTATGTTATACATTAGAAATTGAATGTAGAACAGAAATAGAGAATTACAAATATCTTATATAGTCATTACATGTGCGTAAAAATGAATAGAAGTGGTGACTTTTCCCCCCAGCACAACAAATTTCTTTACTGCACTACTACTACTACTTAGACTGACAAAACCAAAATATTCAAGCAAAGTAATTCAATTTTGATGGTAATTTTCTCCATGCTTTAAAAAATTTTCCAGTTATTTTCACTAAAGTTTATTCACAGGGCAACCGTTTAAAAAAAAACTTCCTTTCAAGAATCCAAGTGTCAGAACTCATGAAAAAATCTAATTCTAATGCAGCTCATTAATTGGTTGTCTTCAAACACTTACCGCTGTTTACTTGAAATTGTGTTTGTTTCGTGTAATAAAATCAGAATTATAAATTTGTTTAGTACACACGTTATGTTTATTTAAACAATCTGAGTTAGGGTATTTTTATTTGGCATCATAGATAGAACCAGTTCATGATCACCTCTAGAAATGTTAAAATGTTGTGTTTCTCACATTGCCTGTTTATGTAAAGCTCTAATATTGTTATCAGTATATTTTTTAATGTCGGCGTCTGTGGCTTAGGGGTTGCAAATGGGCTTCGTAATGCTAGGGTGATTTGTCTTGCGCTGGTTTCGACAGCAGTACCAAGAGCTGACCATTTAGAAAAGCAATGACAAACTACTGAATGTAAAATCGCCTAGAAAACCACAACGTCCTGTAAAGGATGCGCAACTAACTAACTTTATATTTTTTTTTTTTACAAAGCAGTTAAGTTTTCATATCTGTGGCAGTATTTTTTTTAAACCAATTATAAAAGAGAGCCTACACTAGGTTAGACTTGGACTAGTCAGCTTTCTTTCTACAGGCATCCAAACCATTTCACTAAAAGCACACTGTAACTAATGATCAGTTAGACTTGGACTAGTCAGCTTTCTTTCTACAGGCATCCAAACCATTTCACTAAAAGCACACTGTAACTAATGATCAGTTAGACTTGGACTAGTCAGCTTTCTTTCTACAGGCATCCAAACCATTTCACTAAAAGCACACTGTAACTAATGATCAGTTAGACTTGGACTAGTCAGCTTTCTATCTACAGGCATCCAAACCATTTCACTAAAAGCACACTGTAACTAATGATCAGAACACTGAAAAATTGCCACATGTATGATGTTTACTTGTTGCTGAACTTCCATTTTTTAATCAAATAAATAACTTTTAAAGAGTATATGACTGAAAACTAGGAAGCATTACAAGGAAACAGTTGTTACATTGCAACAGCATCAACTGTGTTGAGAGCAATGCAAAAATGAAAAGTTGTGAGCTGCTTACTAGGGGAAAGAGGGGGGGGGGGGGGGCATGGGGGGGGTGTCCGTGTGAAATGCAAAAATGAAAAGTTGTGAGCTGCTTACTAGGGGAAAGAGGGGGGGTCCAGTGTCCATGTGGAAATAGTTTAGTAAAATTCACATAACCCATATTCTATGCTGGTTTTTGCCCTTAAAAGTCACTTCTGGTAATCAGTATGTTGACGTGCTGTGAATTTCTGTCAGAAGTCAACCTGAAGTGCAGCCTGCCAGATAACTATAACCAACAGAGACTGGTTGTTCAAGTGGAGCGGAGATGAATGGAGACTCCTGTATGTTTTGTATTGATTGCCTGCTTAATGTTGCTTGGTTTTTCTTGACCTGTCATTACTGAAGTTCAATGCTAAGTTCACAGTGTGTCTTTTGGTAAGACATTGTAATCATCGTCATGTAGCAGGTCCTTTGCAGAACATTGCTGTCATCACGGTCTGCCTGAATGAAACTTGGTCTTTGGTCAACATTCTTACCTTGTGCACCCTTATACCCAAGCAGTCACTTATATCCTGCGCCAATTTTCTTGCCAGACAGCACCAGCTTCTCCTTCCTGGTACCATGCCTTCTGCTATTATTCTGTTCCAGTCTGCTGTGGCACTTGATATATCTAAGATATTTCAGCTTCCGAGACAAGATGCTGTTTACATGCCAAACTTAGACATGGTAATACGAAATGGAAATACAGTGATGTAAAAAAGAGAACAATTACTTTAAATAATAAGGTCCAGAGATCATCTGGAGTAAGACAGGGGTGTGTCTTATCACCACTGCTGTTTATTACCTACATCGACAGTATATGCAAGAATGCCAAGCCCATGAATGAAGATCTTAGTAAGATCAATGAATTACTCTTTGCAGATGACCAGGCCTTGATAGCAGATACAGCCATGAAATTGCAACAACATCTAACATCCATGAATGAAGAATGTAAAACAAATAATATGAGAATCAACACTGAAAAGACAGAAGTAATGTCAATAGAAAAAAAGAAGACAGATCTAAACATAGCAATAGAATACAAAGGCATTAAACAGGCATCTGAGTTTAAATATCTGGGAACTACATTTACCAAAGATGGGAAATTGGATAAAGAAATTGACATTAGATGCAGTAAAGCAAACCCAGTATTGGGACAGCTAGCCCCCCTCTTACAGCATAAAACAATCCCAATCAGCACAAAGAGACATCTTATTCAAAGCATATTTATTCCAACTCTGTGCTATCAGTGCCAGACATGGTCACTCACAACAAACCATAAAAGAAAATTAGTAACCACGGAAATGAGATGTCTGAGAAGAGCTGTAGGAGTGACCATAAGAGATATCAGGAGGAATGAGATTATAAGAGAACAAGCCGGCACAGAACCAATTTTGGATTACATACAAAGACAGCAAGTGAAATGGTTTGCCCACTTAGAGAGAATGCCTTGTGACACCATACCATACAAAGCATACATGGAAAGAGAAGAAGGACGTAGAGCACGGGGTAGACCAAGAACAAGATGGAAGGATAACATCAGAGAAACTCTACAACAGCACGATGTGCCTATGGTCGAGGCAGCCAGAAGAGCTAGAAACAACCTTATATCTCCCTCGACACCCACAGCGGTAAAAGAGGAAGTGAAGAAGAAGAAGAAGAGATCATTGTGTAGCTTTAACATTTCAAGCCATTCTAATTTTCATTTCAAGATTTATTTTTGGAAAAATCATTAATGTTGCACATGGGTATCTATAAGTTCTCCAGTCTTCCCTTAAAAGATTTTGTAATGAGGTTTTAGTACAGTTCATGAACCATCTGGCATGGCAAGGATCCATATTTGATTTGAACAAAATTTATGCATGCAGTAAAAATTCTATTGCGGGTTTATTTTGTATTTTTTGAAATTCAGCCATTGTTACGACCAATTAAATCTTCTTTTGGTCCTTGTTTTTCCAGTTGCAAAGGGATTTTTAATGTTTACACTACTTTGCCATCTCCCTTTCTTATTTGCTCACTTTCTTTCTCTCGGTGTGTATGATATTGCCCGTGTAAGTATGTCCACTGGGGATATGTATGTGGATATATGAATGTGTGGGTGTTTGTCTGAATGTATATCTGTGTATGCATGCGTGAGAGTGCAAGTGTGTAGATGGATGCATGTGCATTTATGTGTGCTTGTGTATGTATGAGTGCATGTGTGTGTAAAGTTATTGCGTGTGTATGTATGTGTACTCAGCTCCCGCTTGTTGGATATGTGTATGTATGTCTGTATGTGTGTATGTATGCAATGTATGCATGTATGGTGTGTGTGTAAGTGAGTGGGTGAGCGTGTGTTGTGGGTTTATGTATGCACACGCGGGTGTTTTTGCATGCACTTGTACATGTCATGCTTTTGTGTTTCTTTTATAATATTCATAATATGCATATCATCATAATGATCAATAACATGCTTTATTTAGTAAAATACATTGCTGTGTGAAAGATGGTTGACTGGAAGGGCCGAATGTAAGACAGGCCTGCGTGCCACATTTTGTAACCCTTTGAAAATAAAGTTCATTCTCGTTCTCTCTCTCTCTCTCTCTCTCTCTCTCTCTCTCTCTCTCTCCCTCCCCTCCCTCCTCTCTCTCTCTCTCTCCTCTCTCTCTCTCTCTCTTCTCTCTCTCTCTCTCTCTCTCTCTCTCTCTCTCTCTCTCTCTCTTTCTCTCTCTCTCTCTCTCTCTTCTCTCCCCCCCCCCACATTCTCCTTCATCCATTCTGTTTTATCTCATATTACATGCACGCACACACATACATCCAACTGAATTGACATCACTACTTTCAGGATTGAATGAATGGTTCAAGAATTGACATCACTACTTTCAGGATCCTCTCGTATGAGTTCTGTCCCCTTCCTCAGTAGCCACTGAAGAGTTTCCACACTTTTTGTGTCTGTAAAACAGTCACAAGGTGAATCAGACTAGTGTTTGTGATCGAGTATTACATAATTTAGTCTCAGTATATTACACAGTGTGACTTTCATACCATCATCTGAAAATAGCAAAAAAGTATTTTTTAAAACTGTCCCTTGTGGACTCTTAATCAAGATTAGAATTTAGCTGGTTAAACAACTTCTGGGATTTAAAAATAGTTTTCAGTGCAAGAATTGCTTACATTTTTTCAGTCTGCTTTGCAATGAAGCATTTTCTTTCTAATAGCTTATAGAATTTTGCGCTTTTGTTTCAGAGACCAGAATTGTTAACTGTATTCTGTATATAAGGACACCTAGTTTGTTGAATATTATTTCTTTATATGATATTCATGACCTATTTCTAGACTAAATTTTATTGTGTAATTATCATCCTGCATTTGCTATGAATGACCGAATGAGTTCTTGATCTTAACTTCTGAGCCATAGTATGCATAGTTGTATTCTTTTAATATTCTCACTTAGTGTCTCCCCCCCCCCCCCCCCCCCCCCCCCAGTATTTCTCTTTGTCTTCTGTCAGCCTTCTGTCACTTTGTAAATGCCATGAAATTAAATAAGTGAATTGCTTTATGTTATTAAAAAAAATTATTTTTTGAAATTCTTCTTCTTCTGCCTTTCTAGCCCCCAATGGAGCATAGGTCCTCAACCAACTCACGCCAAGTCGTTCTATCCTTTGCTATCTCATGCAGCTCTCCCCATGTCCTTCCCCATCTTTCTAACTTCATTCTCCAGCTACCTTCTCCGTATGTTTTTTGGCCTTCCTTTATTCCTATGCCCCTGTGGGTTCCATTTGCAAAGAGATTCTAGTTATATTGTTCTTCGGTTTTCTCAGTGTGTTTCCTATCCAATGCCAGTGTCTTTTCTTCACCTCTTGGTCCACTGCAGCTTGCTTACTTCTCTCCCAAAGCTCTACATTAGTTTTTCTATCATACCATTTAATTCCCTACATTCTGCGCAGGCACCAGTTAATGAATGTCTGTAATTTATCAGTAATTGCCTTAGTTGTTCTCCATGTTTCCGCCCCATACAAAAGTACAGATTTGACATTAGAATTAAAAATGTTAAGTTTAGTATTTCTTTTAATTTCTTTTGACCTCCACAAATTCCCTAGTTCTATTAAAGCTCGTCTTGCCTTTTGTATTCTTATTTTAATATCTCTATCAGTTCCTCCATCTTTATTTACATTACTGTAAATAGGTGTACAACTCCACATATGGAGCTGGGTGCCATTAAGTGAAACCACATTACTGTTTGCCTAATTTATTCTCATTATCTTTGTCTTTCCTGTATGGATTTTCGGACTTAGCTGCTGTGATCTCACATCAAGTATATTTAATTTATCTTGCATCTGATTCGGTCAATGGGACAGAAGAGAAATATCATCAGCGAAGTCCAGATCCTCGATCTGTTTTGTAGGGCTCCACTGAATTCCGTTCTTGGTGTTAGCAGTTACTGTCTTCATAATCAAGTCTATAGCCAGTACAAAAAGGAGAGGCGACAAAAGACATCCCTGTCGCACACCTGTTTTTATTTCAGATGTATCTGTTAGCTTTCCCTCATAAAGAACTCGACATTTCATATCTTTATTTGTTGCCTTTACTAAGTTAATAATTTTCTGTGGGTTTTCATAGTGCCCCATCAGTTTCCAGAGAGATTCCCTATCAATGCTATTAAATGATTTTTTCATAGTCTATGAATCCAATGTGAAGTGGTGAGTTCAGTTCAATGTTGTGCTCCATTATTATACGCAATGTGGCTATCTGATCAGTACAGGATCAGTTTGGCCGAAAACCTGCACATTCATCACTTAGCTTTTTATCAATAACAACTTTTAATCTTTCCAAAATAATTCTACTTAATATTTTTCCAGGAACTGACAGCAATATAATTCCTCTATAGTTTTCACACTCCTGTAATTCACATTTTTTGGGCAGTTTCACAAGATATCCTTCTTTCCAGTCTGCTTTATTTCTTTGGTCTCCCAGACTTTACATGAAGCAATTACGTTAATGTGTTTATGAGGGCCTTAATGGCTTCAGCTGGGATACCATCTGGATCTGCTGCCTTTCCTTTCTTGAGAAGATTGATAGCTTTTCTAATTTCCTCTTTAGATGGTATCTCACAGTTGATGTCTAGTTCCATTTCTAAAAGCTGGATATCTGGAAGAATCTCTGGGCCTTGTCTGTTTAGAAGCATTTCAAAATATTCAGCTCATCTGTTTATTTAATCCTTAGTGTTAACCTTTTTTAATTGATCCAGTTGGCTGACTATATTTACCTATTGATTTTCTTGTGTTACTGTAAAGTTCTCGGAGTTTTTCTTTTGCTGCTGCTGTCTCTGCTTCTTGTGCTAGATCATTTAAATATTTCATTTTATCTGCCCTTATATGCCTCCTAACTTCCTTATTGGTTTTTATGTATTTATCCTGAGCTCTAGCTTCAGCAGCTCTAGGTTTGCTGTTGTTTAAGTCTCCATTTTTACTTTTCCTTTATTAAATCAATTTAACAAATTGCTAAATTTTTTTTTTAATGTTAAAAAAAAAAAAATTACTACACATTAAAGAAAGTTTCTGAGTATTCAGTTCCTGTTGAATAATTGATTCTGACTTGGAATTATATATTTGAGATAGCAGTAACTTAATGGAGTAACTTTGCAGATGTGACATCCCCAAATACTCTTGAACAGAAGTTTTCTTGTTATTGAAAAAATTTTCAATTACCCAGCTATCATTTATATGGCTACTTTCATCTCTACTACTTCCCACAAATTTGTTTGTAATTGTGTTATCACTTGCACATTTTAATTTCTTTAAAAAATGTTCCTGTTTTCTTTCAGTCGTTTTAATTGTATCTTTTAATTTGGTCACCTGTTTTATTGGTTTTACCATTTAGCTCTTACTTGCATGGTTTTATTAATCTTTGTAAAAAAGAAAAAGTTAGATGTTTTCATTCAGTCATTTATTAAATTGTATCATTTGCATAAGGCATACCGATAATGTGGTTTCTTTCAAATGAGTAATTTGTTTCATTTACATGGTTCATTTAGTCTAACTTTAAGTCATATCATTTGCTTGGGTTATTCAGCTTAAAAAAGATTTTCATTTCATTTTTTTTAAAGTAAATAAATAGTAGCAGGTGCATGTTTTCATTCAGCTGTCTCTGTTAATTGCATGTATTTATTAACTCATCAGTGTTTTCATTGTATTTCAAGTCAAGTTTTCTGTGTTTATATGTGAGAAATACATACAAATTATCAATCATCTGTACCTTCTGTTGGATAGGCTATACAAGCCTGATACACTGCATTATTAATCTTGTTAATATTTGACCTTTTTTTCCTCCATATCATTGTTGATGTAATCAGGATTTTGTAAGTACTCACAGAAACCTGCATTATCTAATATAGTTTGTGTCACACATAATATGGGTTGTTTGAAAAATATAACATACTAAAAGCATGAATTATTGTTCTAATCCTTGACTACTCTAAATTAAAATTAGCAGCTCATACATAGATTTAATGGCACCATGTATTATATATAGTGCTGTGCTAACTGCCTTAAGAGATAATGCCTGTCCATATTCTGTGGACTCTGCACTTTTGTATACTCTGCTAGCTCAGTTGTTTAGTCTATATCATCCTCTGCTTCTATTTAAATTATTTGCAGTCCTGTATGGGTTCCGGGGTATCATTAAGGGAGTAAAATAGAATAGACCTTTAGCCCCTTAGGGAGTCGCCGTGGCCGAGCGGCTAGACGCTCGTCGGGGGATCGGAAGGTCGTGGGTTCGCTCCCTGGCAGAGCTGTACTTTTTTCAAAAAATGACCTTGGCTCCCAGGTTGACCCAGCCTTGAGTGGGTACCGGGTGCAGTCCCGGGAAAGTGAAGGTGGCCAGCGTGCTGCTGACCACATCACCCATCTTCTGCCGATTGGTCTATAAAAATATAGGTCTAGCCCTATATGCCCTATACACCTAAAGGCGTGGAAAAGAGCCCTTTACTTTTTACTTACTTTATAGCCCCTTAGCAGCCATGTCATAAAAGGCAACTGAATAGGGTTTTGCTGAAATCTGATGTTTTTAGCCTAGTGGCTGAAGGCAAAGCCACCAGCACAACCAGCTGAGACCAAGTGAGAAATGTTCTGTTTGGCAGATTGTGGAAAAAACACGTTGCACTAAATTTCACTGAGAAACAGAAGAGCAGATAATTTGATAATCTCATTAGAATGCAGGTGCTACACCTAAAACGATCTGTTGTGGGCCAAGAGGGAACCCAAGGAGATAATGGATTGTCACATTAAAGACATTGTACTTCCACATGGAATGGTAGTAACCAGTGCCACCCGTCGAGCACTAGAATGCAAACTGTCCCTCCTCATGATAACTAGAGGAGAAAATTTATATTATTGATGATGGTTTAAGAGGTACTGCTACTGTCAGTAGTTGTAGGAAAAAAAAAAAAAAGTAATGGGCCATTGTTTGAATAAAAGGAAGGTAGAAGTAAGTAATTTCAAAGAAATTGATAAATTATATAAATGTACAGTTAAGATGAATAGCAATAATTTGTGACAAATACAAAAGTTCAAGTTTCTAGACACGGGGGTAACATGAAATGAAAGATATGTTACAGAGACAATGAGAATAAGACAAACAGAAACTGCAGTTTATAAAATGAACATCTTGTGCATTACATCCTAGTCAACAGAGGTTATAAAAAAAAGAAGTCTTTTATATTGAAACCAATTTTAACCTATTACTGTGAATCCTGGACATTTGGTTAACAAACTAAGGAAAAAATTTAAAAAAATTAGTTGAGGCCTCAGAGGTGTAATGTTGCAGAAGAATGCTTGATTTGAGTGTTTGTGAAAAGTAGGTAAGACAGGAAGATAACTTGTCACAAACATTGGTAAATGGTCATCATTTTTTTTTATTTTGGGCAAAAGACAATGTTATCATAAACATGTTCCTTATCTTTGGATATTAAAAATTTTTGTTGGTAATGTTTTGTCTTATTATCATAAACATTTCAGTTATCTTTTAATATGTGAACAATATGTTTAATGCCACTGATTTCCCATAACCATTTGTCTTATCCTTTGATAAATTATTATGTGTCACTCATAGATATGGGTAAATATACCTCTGTAGATATATATATTGACCAGTAAAGTTTACCTGATCTGAACATCAAGGAAGATTGGCTAATAAACAGCATCCTTTCTTGAAAGCTGAAATATTTTGGTCATATCAAGCGCCACGACGGATTGGAAAAAATTATAGCAGAAGGCATGGTACCAGGAAGGAGGGGCAGAGGCCGACCGACACGAAGATGGGCACAGGATATAAGTAACTCCATGAGTATGAAAGTTCATTCCTAGATTTATAGAAAGGCATAATATAATAGTTAATAGTTTAATAATATAACTGTGATAGCGTGACAGATGTAAGCATATTTCCACGATCAGATGCCAATAGCTAAGCTCAGAAACAGTAGAGACAAAGGTTTACTGATCGCAGGGCTGGCTAAATACTAGAAGACATGCACCTTGTAATGACTCCGATTAACACATTATCTTGAGCATGAACCTGACAAGAGGCAGAGGCAGACCAAGAGAGAATATGCTAGACAGTCAGACATCATTGCATGGAGGATCATCTATGTCAGAATTGATTCAAAGTGCACGAGACAGAAGGTTGTGGATATTCATTTTTGTTAAAGCAACACAGCATGGACTATCAGAAGAAGAAGAAGAAGAAGCATAACAGCAGCAGCATAACAGCAGCAGCAGCAGCATAACAGCAGCAGCAGTATAACAGCAGCAGCAAATATTGATTTGCATGAATCAGCAAACACTCTTACTGGTGATGGTACCTGAGACCACAGGGTAACACATGAAACTACATAAGCTCACATTCCACACTAACCTCATCACATTTTGTTAGATGTGAACTTGTGTAATTTCCTTCACCAGTAAGCATATTTGCTGATTCAGCAATACATATTTTAGCTTAGCAAACTTTAGTGGTCAGTATATTCAAAAGAAACATGTCTACAAGGTTAGTTTTAGGCAGCCATTAGTCCTTGGGGACCATGCTGTTGTGCCATTGGTTTTGGGAACAGTTTCTGCTACTCTAACTTCAAATGCAAGAGTGGCAGTCTCTGTCACATACTCCACATAAAAACATTGATACACCATCATTTTGAGGCTGGTTTTCTCTCATACATATCCTGTCTATAGCTGCGCTTTGCCTCTTTCAAACTGTGAAAGTCTGTCTTTCACCATCTGCCTCCAAAGGAGTCAGTCTGCAGCTGATCTCTACCAAGTATCTGTGCCAGTGTTGATATCTTTCAGGTAATGTTTGCCTGTGTCCTTATAGTGTAGCTTTGGACCTCATGCAGCTTTTATCCCCCTTACCAGTTTGCCATTCAGGAAATCTTTCAGTATGAAACCATCCTTCATGTGAGAGACATGTCACATTTAACACAGACATCTTTGCTTCAGTAGAGAGTACATTGTTGGCATTCCTGCTGTTTTAAGTACACATTCATTGAGGTCAAAGTCTCGCCATGAAATACCAAGAATGCGTCTCATACACATATGTGTGTGGAAGGTATTCAGTCTTTTTCTTTAAGAGCATACAGAGTCTAAGCTTCACTGTGGTAAAGAAGCGTGTTGGGACACAGGCTTCATAAACTTTAATTTTGGTCCTACCCATAAGCTTCTTGTTTGACATGACTCTTTGTTGTGAGTCTGGAAAGCCCTGCAGAAGCCTTTCCTATTCATCTGTTTAGTTCTGCATCTAGGAAAGATTGTCTGCAATTCAAGAGCCTAGGTATTCATACTCATGTACAACCAACAACTCATTATTGTGAATGCTAATTCTTGGTGGGTTTACCACATTCATCCTCATCACTTGAGTTGTTGCTGAGACTGATAGTCATTCCACATTCTTTACTTGCATTTACAGAACGATTCATGAGAATCTGCAGATCATTGTCGGTGTGTGCAGTAATGGCTACATCATCCACAAACAGAAAGTTCCTTAGGTATCTTGTCTGCACCTTAGTCCTTGCATGGAAGCCTGGAAAAGGTTTCCATCTGACCTCGTACGGAGATACATTCCTTCAGTGGCTGTCCCAAAAGCACACCGAAGCAATACAGTTGAGAAGATGCCTAACAATGTGGGACGCAACCCTGCTTTTTTATACCACTATGAATCTGAAAGGATGACGAATCTTTGTATATGACGATGAAGGCAGTAAACAGTGACTTCTGTTTTCAAGGATATAACTGCCTGTATCTATGAGTGACGCATAACATATGTTAAAGTTTTTTTTTTTTTATGCAGTTTTTTTTTATTACAAACATATCTATTGTCTTTGGAAATGGTAAAAGTATGTTTAATGTCATATTATTATAAACACAGCTGTGATATTTAGACGGTTTAATACTATAAAGATTTCACTAAGACTATGATATATTACAGATTTGTTTAATGCACTGTTTTAAAAACAAACACCTCTATAGTCATATTTTCATATAACTTTACAACCATTTGCAGCAAGGTGCTTAATTTACAATACTATAGTCATTTATGTTAATTAATTAATGCTAATTAGAGTGGCTCAGAAGTTAGATATATGGTTTCACCGTGCAATCCTCGATGTTTATAGGGGTTCGATTTTCATGGTGGACAGTTTAGAAAAGACTGCTCATGGCTTCTGGACACTGGTACAAGAGTTGTACCTTGGAGAAGATTGGAGACTGACCACATGATGTTCCCACAATTAGCAGTCATAACTTTGCAGCCAACCTCTATTGTGAGGATGGCACCATTATTTTTGTTTCTTTAGTCATTAATTTGCTGTCAGGTTTTAAGTTTTCTAGCTAAAAGTTAAAACTGAAATCTACACCCAGTGTTGAATTAAATTAATACAGAGATAACATTTCCTTCATTTTTTTCCCTAGTAAATACTGGCCCAAAAGTCAACTAGAAATGAGATGGTAATATATTCATTGAGCTGTGACAGATACAGCAATGGTTGTGGTGGGCTGTGCACAAATGACATGTTATCAAACCACAATGTGGCAAACTACTGAACTTATAATTGCCTAGTGTAACCACAAACAACCAAAAAAATACTGGAGTTGGTTCTGCAGTTGTCCTGTAAGGGATTTGCAGCTAACTTTTTAAATTCTTATAACTATAAATAAAAGAAACATGTTTTTTTTTTTTTTTTAAATTCATTTTCCTTGATCCATGCTAAATGGTATTGGTGCTCACATCTGCCCTCATCTTTCTGTAATGTCGATAATTTCTCATACAAATACTGTGTATCTCGGTAAAAAAGACATTGTTTTCTTCGTCCTCATTGATCATCCAACTGATTTCATTGCATTAAGAACTTTTTCTTAATTCAATTGACTGAGTGTATTGCATTGAATGTTCGTCATCCTATGAAAAGTTCCTTTTGCTTGGGTTACTCTAATTTAACTTCTTTAATATATCTTCCATCCCTTATCAAGATAAATCTTTGAACATATTGACTTGTTTCACTCTAGATCCATTTACTTTGATGCTTTTGAAGGAAATTAATGTAAATCAGGTAAATATTAATACACGAGGAGACAGAGTCACAAACGTCAGCATTAGAGACAAAGTTGGAACAAGAGCATGCATGGAACATATTGAAAGACAGAGAATGAAGTGGTTTGGCCATTTAGTAAGAATGCAACCGGATCAGATTGCCTATAAGGCCTTTTACAGTAGAACATCGGGAAGAAAGGCCAGAGGAATACCCAGGAAAAAATGGATAGATGGAGTAGCTGAATACGGCCAGAAGATCCAGAAAACTGTCACTCAAATCACGCGAGAGGCACAAAACAAATATTTTAAACCACGACACTGGGCTGCAACCCGGTAAAAGTGAAGAAGACAATAGATAGATAGATAGGTAAATATTCATTTCTTCGAGCGGTACCTAATAATTCAGATACAAGGTCAAAAAAGAAGATATCAATTACTTGCTGAACTCAGTGCATATTATATTTAAATTTGTAAGGAATATATTTCAACTGGACAAAGAGACAGAAACATTAAATATGTTAAACTCTGTTTATATTTAACTGAAATGGCCATGGTTATTTTGACAAGTTTTTTTTCTATGCTGTTTCCTGTTGGATAAATCATAATGGGTCATCTACAGTGGTTCTGTTTACTTGTCTTGTTTGTAGTTTGTAAATAATGAACAGACATTTTGTATACCTATAACCTCCATGGTTATTGCATTTTTAGTGTGTGGTTTCTTTTTTCACTAGCATGTAATTGTGTAAATAGTATATTGTTAATTTTTTGATATGTGTATCTATCAGCATGCTAACTTGTAAATTTCACATCATAAACTAATGGAAAGCTAGAGGGAATTTTTAAAATATTTGTGTAATATTTTTTTTGAGTATTCTGTTTTTGACATATAATCTGTAAACAAATTCCTTAAAAACTGAAATAATTAAACAAATAAAAATGTATTTTATACGATGTAGGAAATAATATTAGATATTAGAATGTATTTAAAATGAATAAAAAGGGTTTAAAGTCAAAAGGACTGATTTCATTGCACCAGGTTATATCCCAGATGGTTCAGTCTCTCTCCACCTGGCTATCCACCTGCAGTGACTGTTGCAGAAAGCATAAACTCTTTAACTGTACTGACAATCCCAGGGATTTCTATAAAAATTTGCACTTGTGAACCAAATCATAGTTTATGAAATTAACCTATGACCTTTAGAATGAGAGACTAATGGCTTGACCGCTTAGCTATGGATATAAGACCTGCCTTGCAGACTATGGGTTTGACAGTGTCCAAGTATTAGTTTATTAAGGTTATGTGGAATTCTTTTGTGTAAAGCAAAGTGTGTTGTTATGATATCTTAAATATAATGGATAAGATCAATTATATGAAGATGCAGACTGAAGTTTTCAGTGAAAGTATAACAAATAATGCATGGCTTTATCAGTTTTAGAGGAACTGCTGTAGCCTAGAGGTTAGTGTTCTTGCTTACCACAGCAGTGGTCATTTATAAACATCATATAATTTCCAAAAATATAATAAAAAGGTACACTAAAGGTAATATAAAAACAGCATTTTCCTGTTGTGAATTTAAATAATGTGGACACCAACAGTATATTTCACGGTTTTTTGCCTGACACAGTTCACTGTATCTTGTCAGGTTCATTATTGGAAAATTACACTGATGTATAGTGAAGCACAAATATGAGTCGTTTCAACTGAAATACACAGATCACATTGTCTTTGATTAAACTGTACACCCCACCATGGAAGTCTAAGATTAAACCTATGATTCTTTTGTTTTTATAAGGGTAACCTCAAGGCAAAAAGTGTTGTAGAGATGTGAAATATTCGGGAATAATTGCACTATGCCGTGGCACAATGAGTTTCTTGCTGCCTTCCTGTTTAGATAATTCTGAGCATTATTGATTACTCATTTTACAAGGCTGGTAAACCCTCGAGGCAAACCATTTCTGACAACATTACTGTTACACCTGGAGGTTAAACCTAAACCACTGTATTAGTTAGCAAGCATACAAACCACTAAACCACCACATCACATAGTACAATATTGTATTCAAAATAATAATAGCTAGTTCCTAGATGGAAAGTAAGGAAAAACTACAATTATTTACACATTTTTAGTTTATCAGCAGTCTAAAAGTAAATGCCATGGACTTTTCTGTTGAAACAAATGTAATAATTTTCTTAAGACTTATTTGGCATTGTTCTACAGTTTTTTTGTTTTAACCATATACAGTTGAAGCATTTTTCAGCTGTGTTTATCTGATCTTGTTGTAAAGTATTTCTGTAACATACAGTCATAAAATTCTTGAAAAGATATCAAAGCAAACAAAAGTAGAACAAGTAAGCTTCACATTATCACAAGCTCAAACAAGTGAATGAATGCTGGGGCTGCAGTCTTCATAAGCACAACAGATAAATATACAACACCATAAACACGAACAAGAATAAACAAAATCACATTAACTGAAGTGTCTCTAAGAGAAATCACAGATCTGTCTGGCCAGTGGAATCTCTGACATGTGTGTGACCACCAGAAATTAATATTAGCCCAAAAAAAAAAAAAAAAAAGGGCTGTGAACGGCTAGTTTCATAACTAAAACATATCAGATTAAAACTTTGCTGGATGTTAAATCCTCTAGGCGAATTGGAGCCCATTAGACAGATTTGTCAGTCATTCTCTTATAATATTTATGCAAGCAACATATAGTCAGACTAAAATTTTCTGTATTGTCTTATTCTATAGTCCAAGTCCAGGCCCAGATGCTCCAGACTTCCTAGTGGTGCAGACACCTCAAGACACCTTGCAGCCCATCAGTGGCACACAGACCCCGAACACTCCCTACATCCCATCTCCTAGTGCTAGCCAGGCAAACTTGCAGACTGGACGAGGTTCTAGCGTGGTATGTAATTTTGTTTTTGTCCAGCATTGTGTTTACATGTAGCTGTGATACCGACTGATGCAAGATGTCACAGGAACTTTTGCCATCACTTTAATGATAGTGCATGGGCCCATTCTTAAAGGGTGACATTTACCAAAAAGGAGAGAGAGAAAGAGATATGTTTACAATTTCAGTAACATCCGTTTCTTACTGTCTCCTAATCCCAAAGGAGAAAGATAAATGAGGTAGGAAAGAAAATAGAAATAAAAAGAAGGAAGGGAAGTGAGAAATATATGGAGGTAAGGGAAGAGGGAAGTAGAAGGAGAGAAGGGGTGAGAGAAATAGAGAACAGGAGGGGGAACGAAGAGAGAGAGAGAGAGAGAGAGAGAGAGAGAGAGAGAGAGAGAGAGAGAGAGAGAGAGAGAGAGAGAGAGAGAGAGAGAGAGAGAGAGACTCTTTAACAAGTTCATCACTGTCATATTTTTATTGTCTCATTATCCAGAGGGTCAAATAGATGGAGAAGAAGAAGAAGAAGAAGAAGAAGAAGAAGAAGAAGAAGAAGAAGAAGAAGAAGAAGAAGAAGAAGAAGAAGAAGAGGAAGAAGAAAAAGGGAAAGAAAGTGGAAAAGTCATTTGACAAGATGCTATTTCATTTTTCATAATCCAGATATATAAACATATGCTTTTTAGAGCTTTATATGGTAATCCTAGTTACAGCTGTAGAAGCCTTGTGTGACTATGTATGTATCATGTATTGTTAAATGGTTAACACAGGATAGATACATACATTCACTACCTGGATATTGAGGTTTGCCTCTAGTCACTTAGTTTGTGTTCTGCTGTTTGGAGAAAATCTAAGTCTTCCTAAGTCTATCAACTTTTGCATTGACAAAGTACTACAGCTTCATTGTTTCCTGTGTTTGTGATCTTTGTAATCATGTACAAGTTGTAAAGTCAGAATTCTTCAATTTATTTACAATCCCTAATGTTGTGTGCTTATATCTTGTACTGTTACTATTTTATTGAATAATTAATTTCCTTTTCCTGCGCTTTTCTTACTTAATATATTGTACCCTCTTTATTTAGCTGATATTTGCTGATTGTCTTGAATCCTCTTGGGCTAATGCAGTCCATAACTTGAGGGTTTGGCATCATCAATGCTGGCATGTTTTCCAAAGCTCTGAGTTCGCCTCATTAACAGTTGTGCAAGCAATATTATATCTGCCTTATAAACTGAGATTCTTTAATGCGCTCCCTTTTATCTGACTCATCTTTGTTTTATAAAAAGCAGAACTGTTGCATAATTCAATGTGTTTTTTTTTTTTTTTTTTTCAATATTGAAACATCATAGGTATTTCAATGTTTACTGATAATAATTAGATCAAATTAAATTTTAAAATATGTTTATGTTCGGGATGATAAATAATTTTCACACAATATTCAAATTTCATATTCTGGCAATGCAAAATTATGTACTATAGAAAAAAAAAAAAAAAAAAAAATGCACTGCCATTTATCTGATCTGATCTTGACTAGCTGATAAAAATCACCTAGAAATTGAGTAATTGAATATTCCAATGTTTTCCAGTAAGTAGAGAACAATTTATTGCCTGTTGCCAACTTCTGGGACCAAAAGGGGAAAGTGGGGGGGGGGGGGGGGGGGGGGGTGGGGGGGGGGGGGGGGGGGGGTGGGGGGGGGGGGGGGGGGGGGGGGGGGGGGGGGGGGGGGGGGGGGGGGGGGGGGGGGGGGGGGGGGGGGGGGGGGGGGGGGGGGGTTAACTCATTGCCCTTTACAATCATGTAAAAAATCAATGAATGTTAAGGGATTCCCAAAATCAGATTATTAGGGCTGAAAGGTACATGTATAAAAATCTTTTAACAATTCTGCTTATTTGTATGCAGCCTGTCTTACCTCCTCTCAAGCAGGTGCGCTCTGATTTCTGAGGAAAATCCCAAATTTGTTGCCTTTTACGACATAATTTAAAGATGGACACACGTTAATAGAGAATAGACCTCATTTCTTGGGCCTTTAACAAGCTAAACTGGCAAGTTTATTGACCAAATATGGATGTTGGTCGGTCTTGCAGAATTCTCATGTCATCATGAGGACACGGGTGAGGAGTATTATCTGGATTTTTTTCACCGGGCGACGCCGGTGTGTTGGGAAATGAACAGGCGGACAGACTGGTTGGCTCTGCAAAACTTGGTGGAATACTGATACATGATAAGGCAGACGTGGTTAGTGCCTTGTGGGAGAGCATGTACAGTTCGGAGGAGCAGATGGATCACCACAGTCTGGTGAGATTGATGTAGCAAGTAGTGATGAGAGGTTCTGGCAGATGCTCATTGCTCAGAGAAAAGGCAAGACGGACGTTTAATCAGAATGCTACTGGCACCATAAGTATCAGAACTCTTTGCTGGCTGCTGAAGATGGGGACAGAACGCTTATGAGAATGCCCTGGGTGCTGTGATGTCGGTTCTTGAATCAGATCAAATCAAATCATGTCACCATAAAGAGTTTTTGACAAAGTGGAGACGAGCGTTGGTTTAGTACCCTGTTGGATAAAGATTTACGAGCATTGTATAGACAGACATAAACATGAAACCTTAGTGAGAACTGTCAGACAGAATGGGAAAAGAACATTATGAAGACACAGGGACTAAACACTTGGATGTCTGGCTGAACCACATGTGGCACACCGGACAGAAACACAGACTACAGAGACTAGTGCGTGTGTGATAGGGTGAACAATGACCACTTACGCTTGCCAGCTTGACACATGATGATGATGAACTTAGCATCCCGGCTCTGCATAGTTTTATACCAGGTATATTCCTACCACTGGGGTTATGGTAGTGTTGTTGCTGTCACATTTACTGACTGGCCTCGTGATCTGTTTGAAGAGTTGTTTTTTGTTGATTAACCTGGACTCCCAAGTGGATGCAGCCTAAAGTAGGAACATAATTCAATGGGGTTTTTTTTTTTCTTCAGTATTTAAATGTTGTCATAGGTATTTTAATGCACTGTTAACAGGATTCAGCCTGTAAAGCAGTTGTTATGCAGAACTTTGGCTTTGCAGCCTTATTGCTTCTGGTTGTTGATATATTTTTCTGTTGATTCCCACCACCTGCAGTCTTTATGATCTGTAATGCCGTCTTTCTTTCAGCCTAAATCACACGCAAAGACGGTGAGATGATCATTTATTTTCAGCAGATATGTGGCCTGCCATTATTTATATCAGTCTATCCAAGAAACACATCTAATTTCACATTGAAGCTTTCACTTGTTGAAGCTGCCAAAAACTGTGTGTTTATTTCCCCTATTCTATCTTCTTCATTTATTAAATCTATGTATGACAAGTTTAAGAACCTGCATTTGCAACCTTAGTTGAACTCTTTTGAGTCTCAAAGAATACTATTGCTAACACTGAGGAGTGATACGTTTATTTTATTACATAAAAACAAACACTCAGTAAACATTAGTTTAACAAATATCTTATTGTGACTACCAGTAAGCAGTTGTATTTTGCTGATGTATTCACAAAAATAAATATACCCACAAACAAAATGCACTCAAAAATATAAATGCACTCACTAATGTACAGACAAAAATAAAATGTATAAAGTTTATCAATGCAGTTAATTTTTATTTTCAATGCTAGTTGAACATCTTTTATTTACATCAGCTGTAGAATAAAGCATTTAAGTTCATTAAAAAGTAATTATGTTGTTTGATTTTGCTTATCAGTAGCATAAATAAAACAATCATTATGAATATTTTCAAATGCAGCAGTAGGCAATACATAGGTTTACATTCAATAGGGAGTGAAGAACAACAACAACATTGGCACTGCTTATAACCCTGTGCTTCATGTATGATTACCCCCCTCCTGTTTACCTTTCCTCCTGTAGCTTACACGTTTTCATAAATATTTATGGCTTTTTTTTTTTTTCTAACCATCTCTCTACCCAATAAATGTTTGTTGAAACACACACTTTGTACAGTATTGACATATACCAGTGCTTTTACTAATCAGTGACAAATGTACATGATCTACTGGAGATGGGTGCCCTTGTCCAGCTGTGGTATAATTATGCCTGAAGTTATTTTAAAGTGATATGGTTTCAAATGTGATTTCTTATGTTGTATGATGAGGTGCATGGGTTATGTTCTTGGAGAATATGAGGTTTCATACAAATATGTCATTCATATGTCGTTTGTGCAGAGTACTCAGTGTATATGATAGGAGGTTATTTCAAAGTGTAAGATTAAGCTTAATATTTAGAATACTTTAGAAAACCATTTCATTTGATTTAGGAGTTACAGCCTGTGATAATATTTGTCTGTGTGCTTCGTTCTAACAACACTTTGTTCCTATCTTGTTAGATAACTGTAAGTCATGAAATAAACTTGGTGCTTAAAATTCGGTTCAGTTAACTGCAATATCAAAACTGCACTTTAGTCATTAGCCATAGGTGCTCTAGTCTTACTTGTAGTCTGGCAGAGTATGGATACTGTCTGTGTTACTGAAAATATTCAATCAATGTCTAAAGACTAAGAAGTCATTGCTTAAAATAATGTTTGCCTGTGTTCTTTGTGCAGATGACAAGATCTGAGGAGCAGATAGATGCCCAGTAGCAACAATAAAAAACAAAACTGTACTTCTTTCTGAGACAATAAATAAGTTAACAGAAATAGAAAGTAGAACTGCTTTGCGTCATACTTTCAAAGAAAAAGCATAAGTTGTGCTGCTACGTTTGAATTAAAAATCCATAGCCAGAGTTCTAGATTATGCTGTGACCAGATTGTGGAAAAGGGGGGAGGGGGATGGGATGGGGGAGAGGAGGGATGTAATATTTGATATGAAAAAGGCAATAGCAGATCACACATGATGTGTTGCTTCTGACCAAGAGTTAATCTGGCATATATTCAGATATCATCGCAACAAGTTGAGAAAAACTTCTTACTAAAATGTTGCCTATTTGGTGTGGATGGATAATGCTGGACAGTAAGCAGTACAGTTGTGAAGAAATTGGAGGCAGTGAACTTTTTTTTTTTTTTTTGGAGAAATGTATAGAAATTCATAGCCAGAAAAAAAAAATGCTGATTATTTGATTGCTGCAAGTATTGCAGTAGCACTAATACAAATCAAAAGGCAGTGACAACAAAAACTTAATGGGCATATCAAGAATAAAGGTAGAGTATTCACAAGGCAAAAAAAAAAAAGTGGCAGAGAGTGGGTACTAGTCAGAAAAGACCAGGAAAACAAAGAAAGATGCTTGTGGAAAATCTTCACAGCAGGGCAACAAATAAACCTAAGCAATTTGAGCTTAATTAAAATATCAGATGACTAAGAATGATTGGAGATTTATAACAGCCAGTTGATTATCCCAGGCAAACAGTAAAAAGATTCTTCAAATATATAATGAAATCAAACATCTTACGTACTCCAAGGCTTTCCAGTGACTCAAGAGTTGTAGCCAATTGATTATTTTAAACAAATCATGATGTTTTCAGCAACAGACATAACAAAATATGTATACTTTTGTTAAACTTGATTTGTGTTCCTTGTTTCACTTGTTATATTTCCAGTTTAAATTATTGAGCAACAGTTGCTTGATATGCCTTTAATATGATGTTCCAAAATATACGCTTAACTGTGAGGTTTACCAGCCTGTATAGTAAGTTCAGTGGCAGTTTAAAGCTGGGCTCTTATTTTGTGAAAATATTTCATACACCAAGAAAATAATTTGGATTAAAGTTTTCTCATAACCTATTTTATTTCAGTCGAATCCGCAATTAATTTATTGTTTTATTAGTGATGAAAATAGAGGTGACTGTGATCATGTGCAAGTGGTGCAGTGGTGTATTTTTTGCACTTCTATGTTCTCAATCTGCACCTAGTCATGGTGAATTTGTTATTGTTGATTTAACTGATTTAAAACAAAAGATGGTTAAGGTATTCTCCAAGAACATTTGTGTTTTATTTACTTTGTAATTCTGCCCTTTTATGTAGTTACCTAATTTTGTTTAATGGTGTATTTGATACTGTGATCATTTGTAATTGGTACAGTTGTATATTTCTTGCTCTTCTATGTTCTCTATCTGCACCTAGTCATGGTGAATTCATTATTGTTGTATTAACTGACTTAGAACAAAAGATGGTGAAGGTATTCTCCAAGAACATTTGTGTTGTATTTACCATGTAATTCTGCCCTCTTATCTAGACACCTAATTTTGTTTAATGGTGTATTTGATACTGTGATTATCTATAATTGGTACTTACAGTGGTGTTTTTCTTGCTCTTCTATGTTCTCTATCTCTTCTCTTTTATGCTGTGCTGTTGGGAACAGGTGAAAAGTTTAAGCAGTCTTGGTGTGAATAATCCAGTGTATAGTTATTGTATAGTTGATAGGAGCAGAAGGCTGATCAAACCGGTGAGTTGTTAAGTGTGTTAGAGACACATGGGTAGAAATCTATATCAGGATAAGGGCCATAGCACATAACTTTTTTTTTTTTTTTAAAGTTGTGTATCCATTACGGGATGTTTGCTACCAACTCCAGCATTTATTGGCTGTATTTTTGTTTATTTTACTAGGCAATTTTACATTCATTATTTCAGTTAGCAATGTGCTAACAAAACAGTAGAAATATATGACTAAAATAAACTTTTCCTAATGTTCAGTTATTGGTTTTTGTTTAAAAAAAAGAGAATAAGATGTTGTTATCTGATAAAGATAAGAATAGGATAAAGTTCTTAATCAGTGATACGGATAAAATGCTTATAAGCAAATAAAACTTAAAACGTATGTTGCTATGGCCTTATTCATTGATAAATAATGAGTATGTATTGTCTCAGGAATGCTCCAGTAGAGACTGGTCTGCACACACTTTAGAGAACCTAGTGGTTAGATGTGTCTTCACACATTTGAACTAGAAATTCACATTACTATTTAGCACAGAAGACTAGTGTGTTAGCCATTTAATTGTTGTTGCCAATGATGTGCATAGATTTGTATATGTAGTATAAAAGTATGATCTGCCCCACTGTGGGATGTAAACTTATTTTAACAACACTTTTCCTCATGTTCTTGCTTTATGTATTATTCATAGTGAGTAGTGTGAGTAGGTTCAGAAACTTTAGTTGGTCAGTCCTCTGTATTTAGTCACTGACACATAATTTCTGTCTTTAAGGGTGTTTTGCTTGAAAGGTCTGGTCGTTTCAGTATGCGGACATTACAAGGTACCCAGAGTTCCTCGTTGTTGATTCTTCAGTTTCAGAAACTGAGACCGTATCTCATTTTTGTGTGCTCAAAATTAATTAAATTATGAACCTTCTTATCCACAGTTTCAACTGCATAACTGCTACCTACTCACATGTGTTGAGATATTTTGTTATTTATGGTTTTATTTATTTACTTTAGTCACTTACTAGAATTGTTGCCCTGTGACTTTTTGTAGATCTGATCAGTTTTGATAGAGAAAATACTAGTTTTGTAATAGAGGAAATTCTTTTGGCTAATATATCCCTTATGTTTCCCTGCCTTGATACAAGACTGTCTGTAATGTTTTCTTATTGCCTTCCTTTTTCTCCTTTCCAGTTATCAATTGTTGCAAGAAATACACTATTTTACAGTATGTTCAGGTTTTTCTCTTGTGATGATGTGGCTAAGTGTGTTCAATCTTGTTATCATTGATATCCATTTATGTCTTGAAAAATTAATAGCACTTACACATTTTCTATGGCCTTTGGTACTATGAACCTTTTTATTTTCCTTCTTGCATTCCTTTTTACCCCCTCTTTGCCAGTGGGCTAGAGATGGGAAGGCCACAGGCCTCTATGAAGTCTGTGATGCAGCAAATGTCTTCAACTGTTCCATGTGGCTTGGCTTCCCCTGGAATGCCAACCGGCCAAACCTAGGATCTCTCTACTGCACGTATAAAGAGCATGTCTGTAGCACATGTTTAGTATTCTGTGGTGTCTGCCCACATGAGCTAAGTTCTGAATCCCCAATCTTGAAGTTCTTGTGAATATGGCTGCAGAGTCTGGCGCGTGTTCAGTAGGCAGTCTAAATATAATGGTCTGTTTCTTTCTTGCGACAAGGTTGGATTGCTCTTCTGGCGTTGAGTTAGAGACTTTTGACAATAAAATTTATGAAACAAAATTACCAAGCTAGGCTTAATTCCAGCAGACAATGTATTGTGCTGAGTCATGACTTGTTTACCTCCCAGTATAACTTCCCAGCGGTTGTGAAGTTCCAGTAATGTCTTTTGCAAACCCCACTGGTTGTGTCTGAGCACGGACACTGGAAAGAGAACTCTGAGTTATGAGTTAGATTATCTTCATGGCACTCTGGACACACCCATAGGCGCTCAGATTCCCCTCTGAACATATTCATCAGCGTCGTGGGGTTAATAGTGCCAGCCCTATGTTGGTTAACAAGACTTCGTGTGTGTCCAATGTGCTTCTCATGCTTGGCTGTGCCGATCTGAACTCCAAATTCGCATATTCTTAGAAGTAATGTGGACACGTTGCTTCCAAAATCCTCAGAACGTCTTATCTCTCGAAGGGCAATGACAATGTCTGCGTGATCCATGGGCCGGCCATCTTCATTTAATGCAGTACCTGCCAGTCTATTAGCTCTCTCATTACCAACAACGCCTGCATGCCCTGGGACGAATATGAAAGTAACTGCACACACAGGAGAATTTTGCAATGACTTAAGCCACTGTCTGCGTAACCAGCCTGCCTCGACCTGCCGGATCATACTAAAAAAAATCACTCAGCACACACACGCAGGAATAGTCCTGTGATCCCAGCCACATGAAAGCCTGTGTCACCGCCATCACCTCCATCGTCATGCTGCTGGTGGTCACAGAGAAGGCACCGCTGGCTTCCTTAACTGTTCTGCCTTAAGAAGGAGCTGTAAATGTCCATGCACTCTTATGTCCTTGTATATCGGATCCGTCTGAAGATCACCGCATCTGTCTCATCTGACTTGTCACTGATAAGCGCACATACCTCGGCATTGACAGCAGCTGGATTCTGCTCCCGACAATTCCTATCGAGCGTCACAACACAGGAGAATGTGTTTGGGCGCTTTAGACTCTGGTATCCACTCCTCACCTGGATGGATGTCTGTAAGGCTGCAAACCTAGGATGTTGTCATCTTCTGCCCTACCCTGCCATGATTTGCCCCTTTTAAGCCTATTGCCCTTTTTCTTGGAAGAGCATGTAGTGCAAAGGGTGCTTTAGATCTGAGCTTATCTTGAGGTATGCACGAGCCCTCCAGATCTTGATCCTGTAGTTCATGGTAGGGAAGTTAAGAAGGTACCTCATTGCTACACAAGAGGTGTCTCCAGTGCACCCTAGAATAATGTGCATTGCTTCATTTTGCACCTTCTCAAGTCTTTCAATTTGAGTATGGCTGACAGTGAGGATGGAAAGAGCATATTCGATGGGAGAAAGTACAAGTCCCTGAAACAGAAGCAGAAGCAGTCTCTGCTCAGTGTTAGCGGCAGCCAGGACCCTCATTGCTGACAGGTCTTTGCATGCTTTTGTTATGACATGGTCAACTTGTTCTTTGAAGGATAGGCTGCGATCAAACCTCACTCCAAGGTAGGTCATCAGATTTGTTCTCGTCAAAATTTCTTCGCTACTTTCCACTGCTGGTAAGTCTGCCTTCACTATATGCGTGCTCAAGGAGAACCACGTTACTGAGGCCTTTGCAGGGTTGACATGAGCATTATAATCTGCACACCAGGAGGAGATGCGATTTAGTTCACTCTGCATTGACTTAGCAATCTCTTGACGATCTCTTCCATGTCCATATACTAAGAGGTCATCAGCAAATGACAAGATCCTGCCACTCCATGAAACTGCTGCTTAGTTATCAGCACTGTGTACATGTTGAATAGCACTGGAGACAGCTGAGAACCTTACGGCAATCCTGCACTGATGGTTATCGGTTCTGAGGACCAACAACCACACCTGAGTGTCACCCAACGGGTGATGAAGGGAGATACTCTAATCTAAGTCTTTATACCAACTTTATTCTGATATCCTTTTCAACTCCCAGATGACCTTAACATAAATGATTGAAACTTAAGAGATGAAACTCTCACAGAAGATTCACAAATGAGTCAACAGCAGAAGGAAAAACAAAACAATGCTCATTATATGGCTTCAGAGGGTTTGCTTGCTTGTGCACTAGTTGTCCAGGATTGACAGCATATATTGCTGTTATCAAGTGTTGTTAATTTAGTTAGCCTCAGATGTACTTTCTTCATGCGGCAGTCAAGCAACATATTCTTTAGTTTCACACATTTCTTGGGTGTATAAGTAACATGATGCATCGGAAACTATTTCTCCATCAATGTCGACACACATTTTACTGTTTATAGTTACTATTTGTTCCAAGTTTCTAGACAAGTATGTAAATTTGACCACACTTTTTGTTTCAATTGTAAGTCTGAATGTAAAACACATCTTGTTTCAGTTAGTAGATTGTTATTATAGTTATGTTGTCAAGTTGTTTGAAAATTTATTGAAAGCAAATATAGTTTAATGTCTTTCATGTGATTTTAATATTTCTGATTACTCAGATTTGCTGATGTTGGTAGTTAGAAGAAGCTTGTAAATTTCTGTGAAATACTAAGTAGAGTAAAGGACTCTTTTCCACGCTTTCAGGTGTAGTGGGCATATAGGGGTAGATTTATATTTTATAGACCGATCATTACTCGGTGGCTTATGGGGTTAACATCACGTTGGCCACCTTTACTTCCCGGGACTTTACCTGGTACCAATTTAAGGCTGGATCAACCTGGGAGCCAGGGTTATTTTTTGAAAAGGTCTGGCTTGGTCAGGACCTGCACACATGACCTCCCAACCCACAGGCAAGTGTCTAGCCACTACACTATGGCGGCTTCCTTGACATACTAAGAAAAATCCGCATGTGGGTTCTGTGGCCCCGTATTGGTGGAGCTGGATTTGTTTTTGTTTTTCTCTTCAAAAAATTCATTTGCCTCCAAGTCAACCTTGCCTTAAATGTTTACCAGGTAAAGTCCTGGAGAGTAGAGGTGGCCATTATGATGGGTTCGACACCACCCTGAATCTGGCCTCATAAGCCTGATGTACCACTGGCATGTCAAGGGGCCTTTACTTTACTTTAATTAGGTCTTTGTTGAAATAAGTTATGTCAGCCAGAAAGGATCAAATATTGAGTCTAGCGGTAAGCCTCAACACTGCCTGCCAACTGCTGTTTTAAGAGTAAAGACACAAGAAGATGAAGAAAAGGTCAAAAAGTGTTTCCATATACATGTCACAAGCATGATTTGATTCGTCAGTATGCACGTATGATGAGCTGAACTAAATGTTCAAATATTCATTGAGACAAAGATATTAGTGTTTGATGAATAAGTTTGAAAAATGTCCCCAGAAAATAAAACATCATGTATAGCTCACGGAAAAAAGACAAAATGTCTCCAGAAAATAAAAGATCATGAATAGCTTACAGAAGAAAGACAAAATGTCCTCAGAAAATAAAACATCGTGTATAGCTTACAGAAGAAAGACAAAATGTTCCCAGAAAATAAAACATCGTGTATAGCTTACAGAAGAAAGACAAAATGTCCCCAGAAAATAAAACATCATGTATAGCTTACAGAAAAAAGACAAAATGTCCCCAGAAAATAAAACATCATGTATAACACATGGAAGAAGGTTAGAGAAAGCTTGATCCCATGGTTTTTGGTCAGGCCATTTGATCGATCAAAGCAGTCTAGAAATTAAGTTATCCTTTCTTTTCTTGTATCTGTTGCTATTGTAATACTGCACTATGTACAAAACAAACACCTTTGATTTTATATATTTCAGTATAAATTAGTGTACATTTGGTTATTACCAATACTTTAGAAAAGGCAGCAATCTAAAAGAATGATTTAGTATTTTGAGGAAATTATGCAGTATTTAGTCTCTCATCATGTTCTAACTTTTAAAAAAAAAATGATTACACCGATAGTCTGCACTTAATTGTCTGACTTTGGTTATGAATTAATTATATTTCTTGCTTTTATTTTGTAATGGCATGAGTAAACACACACACACACATATATATATGTATGTGTGTGTGTGTGTGTGTGTGTGTGTATATATATATATATATATATATATATATATATATATATATATATATATATATATATATATATATATATATATATATATATATATATATATATAGTTTCATTATATTTTTCATTAGTCTGCTCTAAGTTTTGTAATATTTTCTATGTAGTAGTTTCTTGTTATTTCAAAAAGCTTGTAGTGTGTATATGTATGGGAATTGAGAATTCAGTTTAACACGCATGTTTTTCTTAGCTAAGTTGTGGGACAAGCACAGTGCAAAGTTAACCAGAATATAATTTTTGATAAATTAAAATATTGAATTTTACAAGTGCTGATAAATAAAATATCTTAAATTAATTTATTCTTGAGTTTAAAAAAAAAATGTATCAGAATTGAGCTAAACATTTTAAATAAAACATCAGTTTATTAATTATTGAAACAAATAATCTTGCGCTATCATTGCTGATTATTTATAATTATTATACACATTTCACATATTTGAAATCCTGTAGGGTACCTGGTAACATTTAATAACATATGTCTACAGTAACAGATGTCTATAGTAACAGATTCTGTAGTAACATATGTCTACAGTAACAGATGTCTGTAGTAACAGACGTCTGTAGTAACAAATGTCTGTCTATAGTAACAAATGTCTGTCTATAGTAACAGACATCTATAGTAACAGATGTCTGTATAACAGATGTCTCTAGTATAAGATGTCTATAGTAGCAGATGTCTGTAGTAGCAGATGTCTGCAGTAGCAGATGTTTGCAGTAACAGATGTCTGTAGTAACAGATGTCTACAGTAACAGATGTGATAACATTTCATTTTCATCTCATTTTTCAGATCCTGAGACGGCCAGTTATGGGTGTCCGAAGAATAGGCTCTCATCCAGTTTTGCCCCACTGTAAGATTTATTTCATTTTTTAATTGTGCTTAACATTCAAAGTTGCACATGAAACACACATACTAAAGGCATGACTACATTTAAAAAAAAGGAAAAAGTAAGTTTTTTGGGTAATTTATCTCACAGTCATTTGGAATATAACAAATTTTACAAACACAAGCAGCAAACATGTATTGATGTGTGCACTTATTGCAAACATTTTATAATGTATATTTGTGGGTCAGTGTAGGTATATTGTAGGATGTGTAATTTTTGGTGAGCAGTTTAGTGTGTCATCTATGTGTTGCTGGGTCCTAAAAGCAGAGAATAAGATCATGCGGCTATCCCCCGAATAACGGGCACATGTTATGGCGGCCAAAAACAGGGCCTCAGTCGCGTGTCAATTGCGCACTTCCGGCGACCTAATTTGGGGTTTTCCGGCGACTACCGCCACCGCCGAGAGTATCCCCCACGCCGCTCACGCGGCATGGATTGGGGCTAAACTAGATGGCTGGGACTCATGAGCAAAGCTGCAGAAGATGCGGAAGCTGCTGCTTGTGAGTCCCAGCCATCTAGTTTAGCCCCAGCCACGACGCGCAAGCGGTGTGGGGGATACTCTCGGCAGTGGTGGTAGTTGCCGGAAAACCGCAAATTAGGTCGGCGGAAGTGCGTAACTGACACGTGACTGAGGCCCTATTAGGGTGTTTTTGCGGCCGCCATAATATGTGCCCGTTATTCTGAGGATAGCCGATCATGCTCTGGCCTGCATATTGTGAAAGGGAACAAACTGCTATTTTTTTCTTCTTCCTTCTTTATATAGTAGGTGTTTGTATATGTATAAGAGTGTGTACGTGTTAATCATGTTTGTGGAGTTAATTCAAGATCTACCATCTACCAGATCTAACTGGTGGAGCTGATGGTGCTGTTAGACTGTGGGAATGGGGTCATGGCCAGCCAATCACAACACTGAGACAGCCAGGGTCATTTCCAAAGGTCACCAAAGTTCTTTTTAATGCTCAAGGCAATAAGGTATGTTCAGGATGAAAAGTATTAGAAGAACTTATTTTAGTGATAATGCTGAATGAAAATATAAAATGGGTCTTTAAATACAAAGATAAGGACTAGACTGATATAATCCCTAATTGACTTTTAAAATAGAAGCACAAAAAGTGTTTGTCTTACTATACAAGCAGTGATGCTACAATGAAAAGTGCAGAATAGATCTTTTCTTGCAGAAGTAGGGAATGTTAAGACTGAAAAATTCAGAATTTATCTGTAACTGAAATCATGTTTTTAATAAACTTGTATCAGAAAATATATTTTATTCATGTGCACTTATTGCTGTAGGTTTTCACTGCTATAAGTTGAATAGTTATTTAGTTAGTGAGATTCCAACATCACTGCATGATGGTTACCCCATAACTGCTCTATTTTTATGTGAGTGGGAATAACTCAGAATATCTTTTACTGTGATATTTGAAAACTAATGAAAAATAATATCTGTAAGTTAATGTTAAATCAAATCGAGCAGTTGTTATAAGTTTTGAACAACTACAGATTTTCTTAGTAAATCTAGAGGGAAGGAAAAGATGTGGATGTTGGATAGGAAATGCCATGAGAAAACATGTTGATGATGATGATGAAACTAGAACGTTCTTGCACTTCCATCCTTAGCCAAAGAAATAACGGCAGATTAAAAATATATATATATAAAGATAATTTGAGAGCCAGGTGAAAAATGGAGCGCACAGGAGAAGCTGAATAA
The DNA here is from genome assembly GCA_905116865.2 of Candidula unifasciata. Classification (NCBI taxonomy): domain Eukaryota; kingdom Metazoa; phylum Mollusca; class Gastropoda; order Stylommatophora; family Geomitridae; genus Candidula; species Candidula unifasciata. The sequence continues at coordinate 86,313 of CAJHNH020007846.1, read as the reverse complement.
AGTGGCCAAGGATGGGAAGATTTGGTTTGAGTTTGAAGACTTATTTTCATTGGGGGATTAGAGGCCAGAAGAAGAAGAAAAATTGTGTTAATGTGGTTGCTAGTCACATGGTATATATTGATTTTGGTGTATATCAGAATCATGAAATTCATCAAAGAGCAACATCCAAATTTGGGAAACAAAAATGCTGAGCCCAGTTTAGTGAAGAAAGCAGTCAATGGAACAACTCAGCAGCATGTTTCCACAGGACAGCCGGACAAGAATCTTCACAGGTGGATCAGCAGAAGAGGCAGCGACAACCGATTGCGGAACAGGTGTTTACATTAAACACCCAGATACCACAACTGTGTGTTTGGCAGCTCCCACTGGATGAATTTGTTCTGATTACAAGGCAGAGCTCTCGGCCCTACTGATGGCAGTTCAGAATATGAACAAATCTGCAAACCCCCACAGGCAAGATGGTTTTTCTGACAGACTCATTGTCAGCCATACAAGCTCTATGGTCCATAACTACTGACAGCACACTACGGTATAACAAAGAAACTTGCTATGTTGTCAAAAAAGCTAGAAACTCACCTTCATTGGCTTCCATCTCACTGTGACATCAAAGGCAATTAGAGCCCTGACGCTTTAGTCAAGGAAGGCAGTGGCAAACCATAAATCTACCAGCCACTATCTTTTCCAGAAGTCAAAACCCTTATTAAGAGAAAATCAGAAACAGATTGAAAAACCAACACAGGTTATAACCATGAAAAAGATTTCCTTAAACAACTGAACAGAACAGACCAAATCACAGTTTTTGGCTTAGGCACTGGACACTGCAGACTCAGCAAACATTCATATTAATCAATTACAAGCTAGACAGCTCTCTGCCAGTATCGTCGTGCCGAACATACTCCAGAACATGTCCTGCAAGACTGTCCTTTCTCAGCTGAGCTGCAAAGAAGCTCAGTAGACCAGACAACTAAGCTTTAGAGAAACCTAAAAGACCTTGAGATGACATTCCAGTTTATGTCCCACATAAAGTGCATGACCAGAAATCACTGAAGAAGAAGAAGAAGAAAGAGCATGTAGAAGATCTTCTTCTTCTTCTTCTTCTTCTTCACGTTCACCAGCTGTAAACTCTAGCGGAAGGTTCTGGTTGCTCGTCCACTACTGAACTGCAGTCCTGCTCCAGAACCTGAGTGTTGCGTGTGCATCAGTTTTACAGATCTCATTCTCTTGAATACAGACTGTTGGTTCCTTGCCTCTCCGGCAGATGCACTCCGACTTCAAAGGAAGCTCCCCAATTAGTCGTCTCTTACGACATGCTTTTGGGGAGGCAGTGGGTCTATTCTTGTTTTCCCCACAATGGGGCCCCGGAACCCACACGGGAGTGTAGAAGATCATTACCTCTCCTCGATGAGGTAACTGACAGAAGAAAAGAAGAAGAAATAACTTACACTTATCTGTTGTATGTTGATGGGTCTTATTACTTTTTCTGTTGTAATAAATACATGTTGTGCCCTTACATTACAATAACAGAATACAGTATTTTCTCTTAACTGTTAAATAATCTAGTGCTGTGTGAGTGACACAGAAGGTGGAATCTGTCTGTGGCAAGTAGGATTGGGAAGCAACTACAGCAAGGCAATCATGGTAAGTGTTTTTATATGTGTGGATCTCAGTAGTTATCAGTGCTGTCATAAAAGATTTGCTTTATCTCTTACTTCTTTTACTACAAAGCACTTGCTTGTTAGTAAAACAAGGCTGGGATATATACTCTATTTAAGAAAAAAAAAAGGGAAACATATAGTTCTGGCACATTTTAATTAGTTGACAAGAAAACCTGTGGCTAAAAACTATTGAGGACCCAGATGCAAAAGAATATTATTTGATTGTTTGACCCTTAAGTATTCTTTTTTTTTTTGCAATTTAAACAGTTTAGCTCATTAAATTAAAGAGATTGTGAGTGTAAAAATTATGTTCTTTTCAGTAGCTATGAATTTGTTTTTTAGTAGTATGTATTAGCTACTGTATTAACTACATTACTTAAAAAAAAAAAAAAAGTTTCCAAACTTACAGAGAGGAGTGTTTCAGTGAGTCAGTTCCTGCTATCTATACAGTGAAGATTAACTGCAATGGATGTTTACTATTTCTGCATGAGCAGTTATTTTCATATCATGCTGCTACTCATATTGCTTTTAAAATGATATTTCTACAATCCCTTGCTTCAGAGCCTGCAGTGTCATAATAAAACCACCAGCGACTTCCAGTTTGTTGGGTCGTCTAGCCTGATTGCCACAGCTGGCCAGTCTTCAGAGCACAAGAATGTCTGCTTGTGGGACACACTGCTTCCTACACGCAGCTCTTTAGTTCACTGTAAGTAAATACACGACTGATGTCGGGACCTCTATCAGATGGACCTTGGGGGGGGGGACACATTTTAAAACTGCTGCACTCATGATGGATGTTTTCTGTGCAAAATCTTTCTTTGCAGCCGGTGTACATTTCAAAAAAAATTTTTTTATTTTAAACCAGCTTGTTGTGCTTGTTGATCCACTTCTGGACTTTGGTCTTGTTCCAGAACTTAAGTTTTGCATCTGTTTTAAAGGTCTAGCTTGTGTGCAGAGCATTGGTTCCTCATCTCTCAGGCAGATGTACTCCAGCATCAGGGAAACTCCCCTAGTTAGTCATCCTGTATGACATCCTTTTTAGCGAGGCAATGGGTCTTTCCCCCAGTAAATGGCACACCAGAACCCAAGCAGGAAGGATTTTTATATTTTAAATTTGTAATTCTCAAAATTGACCTTGGCTGCCAGGTTCAGACAAGATCTGCCAGTTTCTCTAAAAAAAAATATGAAAAATACAGGGCTTGAATATGGACAGAAAAGAAGCAGCAAACCAAGAAAGCCTGGATACACAGCTAGGCTGTCTGAACAGGCCTGAAACAGGGAGAGGTACAGGTAATGTCCTAGGAAATAAAGGCAGCCAGCACGATATTAATTACCTTACTCATCGAGTTCTGGTAAAAAAACACACAGGTCTAGCACTATATGGCTGATGTTCCAGTGGTATGAGAAGGGTCCTTTCCCTTTTTTGGTTTGAATAATCAATTTGTTCTAATTCATCACTGTCATCAAGCGCCTTGCCAACTGGTGTAGATCAGGCCTATTGAAATGGCGCCCTACGGGCCAAATCTGGCCCGTGGAGGTCTAAGAAGTGGCACACGGATCATTGGCAGTTATATTGTTTTAGTGATCTTTCGACGCTGGGGCTCAGCAGACCTCTGGCCTATGAAAATCCCAATTTTCACAATTCTGGCCCCCTGATGTGACAAGAGATGGTCAGAAATCGGCTTTTGTTGTTATCATAAACCTGTTTCCATGAATCTGTTCAGTTGCCATGACATTTTCCATCCAGTTTTTATTTTTATAATGTGACTCACATATGATAACTGTTGCTTTCTCATCACTGTGGTAAGTTGTCTTTGTGTCTTAGCCACTTTTAGAACATCTCACTCAGTCATTCGGCGCGTCCTTTACAGAACCTTGCTCTCTTCATGGCTCTCCTGAAAGTCTGTCTTTCTCTAGCCGATTCTCCAGCCCTGTGTGCTTTCAAAGCCTGTGCGTCTTCATAGAGCATTTAGAATACTCATTTTGACTCAGAAGAAAGACAAGATAGATATATAATCCAACTACTACTGGTACTATGGACATTCATAGTCTTTGCTGGCTGCTGAAGATGGAAATGGAGCTTGTATGGGAATGTAATGTATGTTCTTACTCAACACAAAATATAAAAAATGTGAGCCTAGCATCATATTCCTGATATGCCACTTACCATAATAAAGGGTCCTTTACTTAGATTTCTTAAGTGGAATTTGCTAGCTTGCTTGTGTCTTACTAGATTTCTTAAGTGGAATTTGCTTGCTTGTTTGTGTCTTACTAGATTTCTTAAGTGGAATTTGCTTGCTTGCTTGTGTCTTACTAGATTTCTTAAGTGGAATTTGCTAGCTTGCTTGTGTCTTACTAGATTTCTTAAGTGGAATTTGCTAGCTTGTTTGTGTCTTACTAGATTTCTTAAGTGGAATTTGCTTGCTTGTTTGTGTCTTACTAGATTTCTTAAGTGGAATTTGCTAGCTTGCTTGTGTCTTACTAGATTTCTTAAGTGGAATTTGCTAGCTTGCTTGTGTCTTACTAGATTTCTTAAGTGGAATTTGCTTGCTTGCTTGTGTCTTACTAGATTTCTTAAGTGGAATTTGCTTGCTTGTTTGTATCTTACTAGATTTCTTAAGTGGAATTTGCTAGCTTGCTTGTGTCTTACTAGATTTCTTAAGTGGAATTTGCTTGCTTGTTTGTGTCTTACTAGATTTCTTAAGTGGAATTTGCTAGTTTGCTTGTGTCTTACTAGATTTCTTAAGTGGAATTAGCTAGCTTGCTTGTGTCTTACTAGATTTCTTAAGTGGAATTTGCTTGCTTGTTTGTGTCTTACTAGATTTCTTAAGTGGAATTTGCTAGCTTGCTTGTGTCTCACAACATCAATGTAAACTAATTTCATTTTTTTTAAATCCACTTACATATTGTAATTCCCCTTTGTAAATAAAAAGAATGCAGCACTCTATAAAATCTGTTGAAAGTAGTTTTACTGGCTTCCAAAAATCTACCCTGATGATATAAAATACATACAGAGCACCATTTGTTAATGCACTGAAACCATTCACATAAAATTGTTTAGCAGTTTTTAAACGTACAGACTGATGATTTTTCAGCCTTTCAGTGCCATGAACAAGGGAGCCCAGCCCTTGTCTACGCATCTCGTCAGCATTTGCTTATCAGTGGAGGGAGAAAAGGAGAAATTTGTATCCTTGATTGTTATCTTTGGCTCATGTTTTAGTTTGTGTGTTGTACTTTTAATGTTTCTTTAGCTTAGCAGTGATTTTATGATTATAACTAGATAGTGACTTTTAGTGACAGTGGATAAAGGACATGACTGAAAGAGAAATAATTTAAGATGTGTTATTTTGTCACACTTAGAAATGACTTAATTCCTGTTTATTTGATGAGACTTTTATTATGTTTACAGAATGGAAAGTTTCATCACTGAAATTAAACCCCCCAAAAATTTTTGTTCTGGTGTCTACATCTTTCATGACCTGTTTTGTAGGATAGTTATTTGGAAGGGCTATGGTATGGTAGCTGTCTTCTCCCTCTGTATCTCTCTGTCTCCCCCCACCCCCTCCCACTTCTCTCCATTTAACCCCCCCCCCCCCCCCCATTTTTTTTTCTCTGTTGTGCACCTGCAAAGTGAAAGATATCAAAGATAGACCTTGAATACTAGTTTATAATATAAAAAATATGCATTGTGCATATGATATAGAATTGATAGCTGCAAATTCACAAGCTCTGCAACAACTGTTGAAAAGTGTAGTTATAGAGAGTAAAAAAAAAAAGGACACTTGTGAATAGCAAGTAAATCGACTCTATCTTTAAATAAAGTATAACATCAAATATAGTATTAGAGCAGTAGGAAAATTGAATGTCAGAAACATGGTACTCAAATCCTAAATCAGGCACCTAATCTGGTGCAGTATTGGCTCTTGGAAGTGTTCAGACAAATCAGGAAGAGCTTGAAAGCAACAGAGATCAAATTTCTTATGCTGATATGGCAAATACTTTGGAAAGCCTAGAGTAACTAAACATGATTGCCCGCAAAAGGCTTCTGAAATGAAAACATTATATGCAACAAGAATGAAGAGACAAACAGTATTCTGTAATGATTTCTTCTTCTTTATTCATTGTCTGTAGGCTGTGGCGAAAAGTCCTGGCTGTTCGTCCATGTGGACTTTGGCTCTGTACCAAGGCCTGAATTTGCATGTACTTCCATTTTACTAGCTTATTTGTGTGCATTTGGTTGTTTCTTGTCGCTCAGGCAGATGCACTGACTCCAACTTCAAAGGAAGTCCTCAGTTAGTCAACTCCTACGACATAATTATTTGGGAGGCACTGGGTCTGTTTATCTTACCCCTCATTGGGGTCCCAAACCCACAGAGGGATAATAATTTGACAAGAAGCAAAACTTGTCTCATATAAACTATTTGGTTGTTTGGCCATCATTATATATTGTTAGTTTCAAACATGGCTCGTTTCTACAGAAGAGCTGATGCGGTAACAGACTTAAAGAAATGAAGAACTTATTTAGAAAAAGCGAACAAAGTATCGTTAAACACTCCCTGCCCCAAAACATCATTGAAGTAAGCGAAGAATAAGACGTCCATGATTGTGTTAGTATTTGTAAGCATTTGGTTATCAGTTGACAACTTAATGTGTATTTCATGTATGTTTGTGTATGTGTGAGGCAAAAAGATAGACCAGAGAGGTTTTTTTTTTTACTGTGGAACAGAAATGAAAATATGTGGATGAAGTCAAAAACCAAAAGAATTTCTCTTTTGTTTAAAGTTGCCAATCTCTCTTTGATATTCCTTCACTTGTACCTAGGCATATTTGACCTACGCCAGCGTAAACTCAAACACACATTTGTGGCACATGATGCTCCAATCAAATGTCTGGCCTTGGATCCTGATGAAGACTACTTCATCACAGGTTCAGCAGAAGGGGACATTAAGGTACAGTAATCTTGTGTTTAGAGCTGTGATTAGTGCGCTCAGTTATCTACACAATAGTTGTGTGTTACATGCTGTGGTAGGGCAGTAGTAAATATGCTCACTTAAAGTAAAGATCCCTTTTTACACCTTAGGAGCATCGGGCATATGGAAAGAGGGTCCCATATTTTTACAGACCAATCGGCAATGGATGGGTAATGTGGTCAGCATTACGCCGGCCGTCTTTGCTTCCCCAGGACAGCCATCCTGGTACCCATTTAAGGCTGGGTCGACCTGCGACGCCTCATACCATGATACAAATTCACGCAGCCAGCAGTGGGTTTCAATCGCGGTGAGTTGGACTTGCAACGCCTAAGCCACGGACGCCGCCACATGCTCACTTACAAACACATAAGTTGTGTATTGAGCTGATACATCAGTAGTTAGTGTGCACACTTACCGATACAGTAGTTGTGAATTCAGAGCTATTTTTGTAAGCACACATTCCTACTAAAATGTACTAAGAGTTTAGCTCTCTGTATGAAACTTCATCTACCAGTTTACTTAGAGCTTCAGTGCAAGGTAAACTGTGGTAGTCATATGACAGAAAGTTTCTTTTTCAGCATAGGAGTTAGGCAGGGAAAATACTACCATCCTTTTTTTTCAGTGTGACCATTTACTGGCTGATGAATAAAGTTACAAGAAATAGAAACAGGTTATCAGATATTAAACTTACCTCAGTTTTAGAGGATGTGGGCTATGCAATTGACATCAGTCTAATATCAGTTCGCTATATGGATGCTCAGGAAAAGTTTTGACATTGGCCCTTAAGATAGAAGTCAGGATAAATGCCAGTGAAATGAAAGTAATGAAAAATAATCAGAAAACATAAAATTATCTTAAACAATGAAGCAATAGAAGAAGCTGAAGAATTTATGTGTTTCAGAAGTGAAGGTTACTCCAGATGGGATTCTGTAAAAAAAAAAAAAAAAAAGTAAAATTGAGAATTTAACAAAACAAATCAAGCATTTGCCAGGCTTAACAATATATGGAAGTCAAAGGGCCTTAGTTTGAAGATAAAACTCAGATTAAATGTCAGCAATTTAGGGAGTATTATTATACTGCTGAAAGAGAATAGCAGGAATCTCATTCGAACTAGACTTTTCACAATAAATGTTTAAGGAGAATCCTGTGAATTTGTTGGCCCATCAAGATCACAAATGAAGAACTGAGGAGGATAACAAAATGTTCATCACTGGCAAATGTTATCAAAAGGAAAAGATGGAGATGGCTTGGACATGTTTGCAGAATGCCTCTTGATACTCTGGTAAGAACAGCTGTCTGCTGGACACCAGATGGAAGAAGGAGACATGGATGGTAAAGGAAACCTTGGGAAGGACAATAGAAAGACAAAATGAAGAAGTATAAAACGACATGGGATACCACAGACAGAAAAGCATCAGACCAGTAGCAATAGAGGTCACTTGTGAATACCTTGTATGTCAGCAGCACCATGAAGAGACCACAGATTGATATACAGACAGATTACAATGGAATGGTCAACCGTCTCCATGTTTTTTCTATTACTTTATGTTTATGTGGAATATTCAAAACAGTCATGACAAGAATTAAACCAACTGTTTTGGTTTTTCAACAGTCCAGTCAATCATTCTCTTGCCATCTCCATGAAAAAGGTTGGCTGTTATAGATCACTGTGCCTCTGGCCCTGGTTGTACTCTTACCTAGACAGCCAACATTTACTGGCATCAAATACTGGCTTCCTATCATTTAATGGTTAAAGATGACTGCTCAAGACACGGCTAATTATGGAGTGCAGTTACATATTCATGACCCCCCCCAACTTCTGCTTTTGCCATTAAATGTAATGATGTTGAGAGGAAGAGTGCGTCCAGCACTTGAGGAGCAGCACTGGCTTGAATCATTCCATGTGGATGTAGATTGTCTTCAGTGTCTCCTCCTTGGGTGCCCTCTTGCTGTCAGACATATGACACCATGTTAATTTCTTCTTCTCTTCCTCCTCCTCCTCTTCCTTTTCTTCTTCTTCTTCTTCTTAATTCTTTTTCTGTTTCTGCGTTTGCCATTAATAGTGTGTTTAGCACATTGTGTTTGGATTAACAGCTAGGCTATGATATCTGCACCGTTCATCTCAACACATCTGATTCCAGGTAAACTACTTTTTACAACACGCTTTCCAGGGGCTGTTCTTTTTTCTTCCAACATGGGGTCCTGGAACCCACATGAAAAGGCTTCATGGGCCGGGCTCAGTCTCCCGATCATTATGGCTAAGCATCAATCCAGTTTCATAAAAAATTTGATAAGTTATCAGAATTTTCTGGGTTGAAGAAGTAATAAGAAATAGAAATGACTGCTTAGCCTCATATAATGCGGTGCAGAATATTTGTTTGCCTAACACTTGGCAGCCCAGCAGTAATATTTGCAACCAAACTGCCTTAATCTTGATGATGAACCCTGTTTTACCCATCTTGTTGATGAACCCTGTTTTACCCATCTTGTTGATGAACCCTGTTTTACCCATCTTGTTGATGAACCCTGTTTTACCCATTCCTAGGTTTGGGGACTGAAGATTCACCAGCTCATCTTTTCCTTTGTTGGAGAGCATAGCAAGGCTACCTTCTTCAAGAATGTCGGCTCCACATCTGGCGTGGCTCAGGTTCAGATGGGACCATTTAATCACCTGTACTCATGTGGGGTTGATGGTTCCATGAAGTTCCGACAGCTACCTGAGCGAGATCTTGTTGAACATCATTGGGCTTAGTGTGGTATAAGCAAACCAGACATTTTAAGTAGTTGTAGATTCTATTTCAAGAAAAATGGGTGTGCTTTTGTTATCAGCAATGTGGACTAAAAATGTGTCTCATGTCTATATCAGACAAGTAGAAGTGTGTACTTTTCTCAGAAAAATGTTATCATTGTGAAGTTATATTGTAGGTGATTGGAATAGTTCCCTTTAATGATTTTATGGTACAAGATCAGTGTCAACATTTCCCTGCATGCAGTTCTATGGTTCAGATGGTCAAATGTAGTTTTAGTAAATACAACTTTTAAAAAATATGCTCAAACAAGTTAGGAAAGTGAAAAGATAATGCTTCTGACATATACTCAGGGGAGAAAGAGAGAGAGAGCTAACATTTGAACAGACACTAATAATGGGAATTAGCAAGAGAGAGGAAAGAAAGGGATAAATGGAACTTAGAAAACAAGGATTTACACTACATTGGAGAGTAGAATGATGGACAGAAGATATCGAGGCTGACCTATGCTACAATATAAAGATATTGCCAGACAATAGCAACAACAGTCCTGAAATCACATGCTCCAATTGCTTCTTAACATGGGTGGGTCTTGCTAGTCACTCTCACCATCATCATTAACTGTGAGTTCTATGCTTCCTCATGGCAGAATATAACACTGTTGTCCGTAAAGATAAAAATTTGCCAAAACAGTGGAGCGATTAAAATTCCATAATTAGACTTCCAATAAGTCTGATAAATAAATAGAGAAGTAAAAAACTCCATTAACTGATATAGTTTGACAAAGTATATCATCATCATCATCATAAACCACTTCTGCCATTAAGTGTCATGGGGAGGACTAATTTGCAATCGAATGCACTCTGGCTGCCAGTGGCTTTTGTCATGCTGTGAAGGCATGGAGTTTCTTTAATGTTGTGGATCCCCATTTTTATTTAATGTTTATATAGACCGAATATCTAAAGAAGTAAGTTCTTATACAGACTGACTGCCCATTACTGCTTTTATTATACCACTTTTGCTGTGGGCATGAGGATCACTGAGTCTGAGGATTTACAGCCGCATGGCTAGTGCTGTCGCCACGAATGTGCAGGTGAGGATTTACAGCCGCATGGCTAGTGCTGTCGCCACGACTGTGCAGGTGAGGATTCACAGCCGCATGGCTAGTGCTGTCGCCACGACTGTGCAGGTGAGGATTTACAGCCACATGGCTAGTGCTGTCGCCACGACTGTGCAGGTGAGGATTTACAGCCGCATGGCTAGTGCTGTCGCCACGGACTGTGCAGGTGAGGATTTACAGCCGCATGGCTAGTGCTGTCGCCACAACTGTGCAGGTGAGGATTTACAGCCGCATGGCTAGTGCTGTCGCCACGACTGTGCAGGCGAGGATTTTATTTTGCCCCCGACAAAAAAAAAAAAAATCCCTAGCCTTACTGAGGATTTGAATCCGGGTCTCCTGTTTGAGAGCCCAGTGTTCTAGCCCCTCGCCCAGCTGTTCCTCTCTAAAACAGACAAAGTATGTAATTAGTTTCAAACAGAAATGTTTCAGAGTGCACTCATGCAGGCAAATGGGATTAAACTTTGCAAGAGACAGAAATATACTGATGATTAAAAACATATCTGAGTTGTTGTAGAGTATCCTTCAACATAGAATTATGTACAATATGTATGTTCTTTACATTACATCTGCTATAATTTGTGATAATCATTTTGTGTGATGCCTGTAAAAATTATACTGTAAACTGGAAGTAGTTAGCATACATACGCTCTGTTGTACCTGGAACTTTTTATTATTAAATTACAGAACTTTCTATAATGAATTAAATATTTTGTAACCTATCTATGGTTGATGTCTTTGCATTTTATTATTAAGTGATTGTATGCTTTCTTTGTTGTTTTCTACATAGCATCTATATGTTGAATCATATTAACATGGGATTTCAAACCAGTTTATTATGGTTCACCCATATTGCCTAAGGGAACAACTAAATCTCCACAAACTGTGACATTGGTAATGAATTCATAATTGAAGACTGCAGTTTTGGGTCTACAGAGATGGTTCAGTTACCTCTTTCATGTATTAGAAAGACCTCTGTATGTATGTGTGTTTGTGTATATGAAATTGAAGCCTATCATGTCAAAGATTCCGTAGAAAAGTTGTAGTGTAGGACAATAATTTGTATAATTACCAGCATGAGGAGGACCCGGAAAACTCATATGCACAACTTGTATAGACCTCGAGATATATTGTTTGTTTACATTTGTCTGTCTGAAGCTGATCATATATGGATTCTGTAGAAAACCTGTGTACCACCAGAGGTCTTGTCTGTAATTTCAAGCATGAAGAAAACCGCAGCCAGCTCCAGATATAAGAGGAAGAGGCTACAGCTTAAACGGGTATTCCCATTTTTGTGAGGCTGGCGTGGCCGGTCGGTGGTAACAAATGTTATCGAATTGAATTACAGTTTTATTAATTTGCAACATGTGTTATTGAATATATTATAATTTTGAAGATAAATAAATGGGCTCTTAGAAAATATTTATATATAAATCTACTCGATAACAGTGGCTACCATGGACCGGCCACGCCAGTCTCACAAAAACGGGAATGCCCATTAGCTGTACAGCCTCATATCTGGAGCTGAAGAAAACCTGGGAAACTATTGTGTACAATTATTTGATGTATCCAAGGTACCACTGGCTTTTGTGTGTGTGTGTTGGTGTTCATATGTTTGTTTGTTTGTTTGGAGCTTATTATTTCAAGATTCTGTAGAAAAATTACAATGAACTTTAAGATACTGTCTGTAATTACCAGCGTTAAGAGCCCTGGGAAAACTAATGTTTACAACAGTTTAGGCGGATGACAACAATAGCATTAAGTGAGATAGCTTTCAAGAAAGAGGGAGGAAAACAAATTATAAGCCTTAAGTGACCATGCTTATAAGCAAGAGGGAGGTACTGATTGCTGCTTATGTTTTGGCAAAGCAAAGCATATTTTCATATTTCAGTTAACTTATTATAGACTTATTAACTCATGGCAAATTCCAGTCCTGTCACATAGAAATGCATTGAGTTTTCTCTTTTTCTGAAGTTTTTTTTTCCCAACCATGCTACATATAAATAACTGTGCAGGTATGTTTTTTTTTTAAAATTGTTATCGTTGTTATTCATAATGTACACTGCACACTCCAGAGACATACTCACAACTCCGTTCACAATGATTACCATTAGGTTGTGGCATGTTCTGAAATTTTAATACAATAAGACAAATCTGTACAGGATTTTAACCAGTTTGAAACTTTATATTTGTTCTCTGTTATTTATGAATGCATGTTTTTCTTTTCTACTTGAAACAATGTTGTTAATGGAAAACATGGCTGAAAATAGTGTTCTGTGTATTGTGTAAATGGCCATGTGAATTTTAATGGATTGATATTTGCTTGCTAACATTGCCTTCATCCTGTGTTGTGAAACTTTCAAGTCCAGAATAATGGAATTGTATAGGAAACTGTATAAACTTAGAATAAATGTACTCTTTCTATATACAGTTACGTCTAACATTAGAATTGTAAATGATATTTATTTATTTACTCAGATATAGTATGTATCTTCTGTTATATGTGTATGTATGTTGTTTATCCTCTACAGTTTCATTTCAGTTTATTAGCAACAAATTCTGACAACTTTTGCTCAGGTGTGGCGTTGTTCATAATTATCTTTCAACTGCATCAGCTGTCAGGCTCAAGTCATTGTCGTAGACATTTGTTTGTGTGGGTCTGGGACCCATTTTAGTTAGGGAGTAATAGACTCATACTCCCCCCCCCCCCCACCCCCCCCCCCCCCCCAACCTCCCACCTCCACCAATAAATCTGTTTAAGAGGTGACTACTTAGAGATTAGCAGAAATGAAAGTGTTGGACCAAAAGGTTTAAATATCCTGACCTAGCTGTGAACCACAACATAACATGCCAGCTGCCCTTTTAGGTTCAAATACAGAAGAAGAAGAAGAAGAAGTCACAGTTACAGTCACAGAAGTTTTCAGAATATAAATGAGAATGCTTTTTTTAAAGCTACTTGAGAATGATATAGGTTTCTGTTTCACAGAATTGTTCTTGAAGCTTGTCACTACTTGGAAGGAACCACAAATTTAACTGCATTAATTTGCAGTTGTACAAATATGTGGACATTATGGTGATTAACAATTAGCTATTCTTTCTACTCCAGGTAAATGTTACTACAGTAATTTCAATTTAAAGTCTGTGCACCTTTGAGTACTCAGCTCTGAAATTTCATGAATTAAATAATATAATTATGGAACAGAAAAATTAACGTAACAGTTCAAGCAGCAGGGGTAATGCAACGGAAGCTCAGAAATGTAACCACATATAGAGAAACATGGTACAAGAGAAAACAACAAACATATATATGCTTGGTTGCTGAGTTCAGTATCAAGTTGGTACATCCCGTGTATGCTTTTTATCCTTTGCAATTTTTAGTGCATATTTTCATGCCATTTTGACTGTATTTATGACATATATTTCTTCCCAATAGATAGTTTTACTGCAGTTATCTCTAAAGATCTAACAGTTGAGAACACTTTTCATTAAATTAAAATTTCCTTTTTATAAATTCTTTTTTGTTTTGTTTTGGAAAGTGTGTACGTCATTAAACAAAAAAATTAGAATTGACAAGCTAGATATATCTGATATATTTTGAGTACAATAAGCTGTTTGAATGCTTTTTTTTGGAAAGTGATTTATGTAGAATAAACTAAACAATTTTGTCCTCAAATCATCCTGACTGCGTATTGAGCCATTCAGTCAGTAAAGTATATGGATCCCCTCTTCAGGAGTTTCCTCAATTTGCAGCTGACGGCATCAGTTCTTAGTTAGCTTACTATTCTCCTTGGTGTGCTGCATAATACTGTTGTCTGACTTCATTCCTTTCAAAGGAGCAAATGCTAGATGTTATCAACTTCCACCACAAAGGCATAGCGGAAGCAGACCCAGAGGTTGACCATGCAAGCAATGGACAGATGGATTATCTGAGGATGTAAATACCACTGTCTACGTAGCACATACTAAGGCTTGCACCTGACACATCTTTAAAACCTGACACTTAAATTCAGATTAGGACTAGAGAAGACAAAGGTAAAGTCAGGAGATGTGAACCAGCGTTGTTGCACATGGTTATAAACCATATGCTCTGCCACCAGTACAGACAGCTGATAAGAAACTGTCCGCCTGTGTCGCCATCTGCATGTAACTCCGTAGCCACAGCGACGTTCCTCCATTTATTCCAGTGTCAACTCTGGTACCCATTTCCTAAAAGTGGGGGAACCCCGGGAACCGCCCGGTTTCGAACACCGACCATGGGCTGCATGGAGTCACAGTTGGATTTGAAAGTGAGTCTCCTATTGACTGCGCTAATGCAGCCCCAGACTAGAGAAGAAGAAGAAGAATACCAAATGATATGTGTGCAATTCAATATGTGGTACTACTATTCAACTGTAGTCAGTGGACAGATGGTTCCGTGTTGAGAGGAAAGAGAAGTGCCTGGGGGTTCGTAGTGAAAGACAATGGAAAATCTTTAGTGCAGGACCGCCTAGCATACAATAACACTAGGTCAAGCATGAGAATGTAGGTGGAGGTGGTAACTTCAGTTTTCTGGTGGCTAGAGAACAAGATGCATGCACATGTCATAATTATAACAGACTCTGAAATCATGCTGAGAAAGGTGAAGACAGGGATGCTTCGAGCAGAGTGGCAAGCTTTACTGGAAAGGTCACAGGTAGTGAGCATACTTTGGGTCTTTTCTCCAGGCCATGGTGGCATAGTAGGGAATGAACAGGCAGACAGATTGACTGGATCTGCACCACTGGGTGGTGAATTGATACACAACAAGGCAGATGTGGTCAAAGCTCTTTGGGAATAAGCAACAGAGTCAGAAGCGAAACAAGATTATTATGGCCTGGAGAGAATGAGGCACCTACACTTAGGGGAAAGGCAAGACAGACATATAATCAAATTACGACCGGTACCATCAGTATTGGAACTCTGCACTAACTGCTGCAGATGAATACGGAGCACACATGAGAATGCCCTTAGTGCTGTGATGTCAATTCTTGACTCAACTCAGCTCAACTTTAGTCAGTGCATCATGACATTTTAACATCTAGAAAAGTGATCATATAATTGTCTAGTATGCTACTCTTTTTACAAAGTAGTATCTAACGTTGATGAATTTTGTAAGTAAAGCATTTAGAGGTGTTAAGAAAAACAAACAAACATTAATAGAAGGTTAGGCTATAACAAGACCTTAATTGAAGACACTTGAAATAACATTAGGCTGTTTAAATAAAAAATTTTTTTTTACAGATTCTAAGGCAAACCGTGACCAGTTCACCATTACCTTCAGACAGAAACATGTAGGTTACAAGAAAACTGAAAGATAGATCTGAAATAAAGCTGTCACTGTATAAAATATACAGGTGATGAAACAGAAAAGTACCTGAAATGGAACAGTCACTTAATGAATGTCGTGGAATAAATGTTACTATCATAGTAAGAAATCAGGTTGAAGAATCTCTGAAAAGTGAGATTACGTGTGGGTAGGACAGGACAAACAGGGCAATTCCTTCAGGTGTAAAGATGTAGACCAGAGCTTTTCAGACTGTGTCACCACACATTATAATGCAAGGCTGTTCAGCTAACTTTGCTCAGGGACCAACATTTTGAAAAGTGGGATGGTCAGGGGCCAGTCCCAAGATCCAGCATAGAATGATAATTAATATACAACTGTCAAACGATTCATGGGCCAATTACTGTCTCCACAGGCCAAATCTGGCCCATGGACCGCTAGTTGAAAAGTTAGCCTGTTGGCTGCAGTGTAATGATGTGTCATGACACATTAGTGTGTCAGCTGCAATTTGATGATCTGTCATGACACAGTGTGTCCGCTAAAATATAAAGGTGTGGCGTGACACAGTATGTCAGCTGAAGTGTAAAGGTGCGGCATGGCACAATATGTCGGTTGCAGTGTGAAGGTGTGCATGACACATTACTATGTTGACTGGAGTGTGAAGGTGTGTCATGACACATTACTATGTTGACCGGAATATGAAGGTGTGTCATGACACATTACTATGTTGACCGGAGTATGAAGGTGTGTCATGACACATTACTATGTTGACTGGAGTGTGAAGGTGTGTCATGACACATTACTATGTTGACCAGAGTGTGAAGGTGTATCATGACACATTACTATGTTGACCGGAGTATGAAGGTGTGTCATGACACATTACTATGTTGACCGGAGTGTGAAGGTGTGTCATGACACATAACTATGTCGGCTGAAGTGTGAAGGTATGTCATGACATATTACTATGACGGCTGAAGTGTGAAGGTGTGTCATGACATATTACTATGTTGGCTGAAGTGTGAAGGTGTGTCATGACACATTACTATGTCGGCTGAAGTGTGAAGGTGTGTCATGACACATTACTATGTCGGCTGAAGTGTGAAGGTGTATCATGACACATTACTATGTTGACCGGAGTATGAAGGTGTGTCATGACACATTACTCTGTTGACCGGAGTGTGAAGGTGTGTCATAACACATTACTATGTTGACTTGAGTGTGAAGGTGTGTCATGACACATTACTATGTTGACCGGAGTGTGAAGGTGTGTCATGACACATTACTATGTTGACCGGAGTGTGATGGTGTGTCATGACACATTAGTGTGTAGGCTACAGTGTGTCATGACAAACTAGTATGTAGGCTGCAGCTTCAAGGCATGTAATAACACATTACATGTGGGCGGCAGTGGTAGTGTGAAGGTGTGTTGCATGCACATTAAACAGAAACAAAATGTTTCACTTTAGTGGAAAGACTCATTCCCCCCCCCCCCCCCCCCCCCCCCCTCTTTGACAGTCATGTTGTGAAAGGCAACTAGTAAAGTATATGCTGAAGTATAAGGGGCTAAATGATATTGCAGCCTATCTGTGACTTGCACACAGTGTGCCAACCACTTTTTCAATGGTGAACACAGAAGCAAACAAAGAAGTACTCTGGTATACCTTATGCCAGAGCTAGTCAACTAAGTTTACTCAGGGGCCAGTATTTGGGACTTTGGGATGGTGACGGGCCAGATGCTCAGTCCCAACATAGAATGAGTGTTAATGCAGTACAACTGGCAGATGATCTGCAGGCCACTTGTTAGGCCTTCGTGGGCCAGTTTTGGCCCATGGGCGGCCAGTTGAATAGCCCAGCCTTATGCCATGGAAATGAGATTCTTTAGCCAGTTCCTTTCCACATCTACTATTATACTGAAGACTTCCAGGAGCCTCGGGGTTGGGATTTTGTATCGTGGATGTTTATTTGGCACATTCCATGTGTTTAGTATATTTTGTGTGTGTATATTCTTGTTGATTATTAGTATAAACAAATAAACTTCTATTAAAAATGTCCTGCTTTTCTTTTTATTTGTTTCGGAAATGATAGCTTTTATAGTCGAAGCTTTTCAGGTTGCTCTTAGCATGGATGGAATAATGTTGTTATCAAGTGCTTGCCTGTGTGCCCAAAAGTCATGGGTTAAAATCCACATTGAGCCAGATTTTTTCTAAAATGACCGTGACTCACAGGTGAACCCAGTCTAAAATGGGTACCAGGTAAAGTCCTGGGAAGTAAAGGCAGTTGGCGTGATGGATAAAAGTAGTAAGAAGCTGACCATTTTTCAGTACTATTCACTGCTTTATTTTTTTGGGGTCCTAATGGAGCAATGATGCGCAATACAAGACTCTTAATGTCTATTAGCCTCTCTTGCTCAAGCCTACCTCACCTTCACGTGGTGGACCCTGTTCTTCCCAGCAATCCAGTTGAAGGTTGGGGTCTCAACCCCCAGCGGGAAACTGGATGGGACAACAAACGAGGTAAAGGCGAAAGACAAATGGATGAGCCTTCTCTCCTCGAGTATGATCACAGTCTACCCTAGTAAAACAAGGTGCTGAAGTCGGAGGCAACCAGCCAAGAGGCGCACCACAGCAATCAGGATGCCACGCATACACGCCATGGAAATATGTCTATATCAGCAAAACGCTATGGTGCTCGCCCTGTGATGGACTCTCAGGCAGGAGCAGTGCCGGGCCCTCTGCCTCGAAGAGGCCCAACCCAAATTACTGGAGGTCCTTCTCAAATGTCCTGTGGAGCCAGGGGACGTGAGAATAGAGCATCTGGCCAAACTAATAAAGGAGTCAATTTAATGCACTGGAATGCAGAGTTTATTACAAATAAAAAGCTAGAGTTAAAAAATATTCTAAATGAGGAACAGATTCATATATGCTGTCTACAGGAAACCCACCTCACTGAAGACACAGTCTTCAAAATCAGAGGTTATCAGTGCTTCTGATCAGACCGGAAAGGCAGGAAAAAGGGTGGAATATTGACTCTTATGAGGAACAATATCACTGCTAGCCAGACTAAAGTATTTATGGATGGAGCAGAATATCAGATTCTGAAACTACAAACTGGAAATGCAGACTTCTACCAGATCAATTATTACTGCTTAAATGATCGTCCCCAGGCTTTAGACACAATCTCAGTGGAAGAAAAGATGATTCTATGTGGAGACTTTAACAGCCACTCACAAAGCTGGGGATATGACCATATAGACCAGAGAGGAGAGAAACTGGAGGAGTGGCAGGATGAGAACAGATTTGTTCTTATTAATAGGCCAACTGATCCACCCACATTCTACTCGAGGTCGTGGCACACCACTACTACCCCAGACCTAGCATTTCACTCTCCAGATCTGGAATGGAACATTAAACGAGTTGTTGGAAATCAACTGGGAGGCAGTGACCATCGACCGGTCTTCCTGAATGTAGAAAATGAGAAGGTCAGAGAAACTAGTACGCTGCCAAGGTGGAACTACAAGAAGGCTGACTGGACAATGTTCAAGCACCGTACCAGTATACTGCTTGGAAGTCTCAGCGTAGACCAGGATATAAACAAAGTAGTTAAAGAATTTAACATGTGCGTACTAAAGGCAGCAGGAGAATCAATACCAAGAGGTGCCCGTAAGCATTATAAGCCATACTGGAGTAATGAGCTAGAAAATTTACATAACGAAGTAGAAACATCCAGAAAGATAGCAGAGACCAGGCCAAACCAAGAACATCACAATAACTACCAGCATGCAAAAGCAAAATTTGTAAGGGCAAAGCTGCAGGTTAGAAGGGAAAGCTGGCAGGAGAAAACAAGGTCGCTGAACTTTGAAAAAGACACAAGAAAGTTATGGAAGCTTGTGAAACAAATTAATGATGAGGACACAGGGTGGAACTCAAAGATCACGCTGCAGAAAGATGGAAACATGGTCACAGGAAAAGAGGCAGCCAACCTATTTGCGGACACTTTTGCTTTAGATAACGACATTGAAATCAGTTCAGAGAAAAAACACGAAATTCAAGAAAAGACACAATTTAGAAGTCAGAAAGAAATAACATCAGAGGCGCTAGAGATGCCAATTACACTTAATGAACTGGAGTTGGCCATTTCAAAGCTGAAAATGCGGAAGTCACCAGGAGCAGATGGTATATCAAACGAAATGATCAGAAACTTAGGAAAAGTAGCCAAAACAAAGCTTTTACAGATATTTAATGCTTGCTGGGCAACAGGGAATGTTCCACAGATCTGGAGAGAGGCAATTATGATACCTCTCATGAAGCCTGGGAAAGACAGTTCTAATGCCTCCAACTACAGACCAATCAGCCTCACAAGTTGTCTCTGTAAAACAATGGAGCGCATCACCAACCGCAGACTACAGTGGTACATTGAAAGTGAAAACATCATTACACCACAGCAGGCGGGCTTTAGAAAGTTCTATTCTACGGAAGACCAGACAACATACCTCTCCCAAGAAATAGAGGATGCTTTTCAAGATAAGAAACTGGTACTCGCCGCATGGATAGATTTAAGGAAAGCTTTTGATAAGGTTTGGAAGGAGGGGCTTTTGAAGAAATTGAGAAACTATAAAATAAATGGAAAAATGTACAATTGGATTAAAGCATATCTACATAACAGAAGAGCCCGGGTACAGGTAGATGGTTTTAAAAGTAAAAAAGTTCTAATGCTACAAGGCGTCCCTCAAGGTGGTGTCCTGTCGCCCACACTTTTCCTTTTATTTATCAACGATCTGGTTGCTGAGATACCAAATGGAATCAAAATGGCAATGTATGCCGACGACCTGGTACTGTGGTGCACCAATGAACATGCAACGATAGCCACAAAAACACTACAGCGGGCTACAAATGCACTTGAGGCATGGTCCAATTGATGGTGTGTCAGCATCAATACAGACAAATGTAGCACCACACTATTCACCCTCTCCCTAAAGCAAAAAGCCGGCACCATCAAAATAAACGAAATACCCCTGAGAGATGATAAAGAGCCCACATACCTAGGAGTCACATTTGATGACAGGTTGAAATGGAGAAAACATATCAACAAGGCAGCAACCAAAGCCAGGAGGAAGACAGCAATACTAAGAAAACTAAGTGGAACCACATGGGGAGCAGATGGGAAAATACTCAATAAAGTATACAAGCAGAGCATACTTCCACACTTGGAATATGGGTCAACTGCATGGTGTTCAGCATCTAGTACCACATTAAAGGAGTTAGACAAAGTGCAAAATCAAGCGCTCAGAGTCATCACAGGAGGGATGAAATCAACCCCCATATTAGAAATGGAGAAAGCTGGGAAAACACAGGCACTGAGAGAACGCAGAGATACAAAGTTGCAAATACAAGCTGAAAAGTTCCTCAGTATGCCAGATCACCCGATGGAAAATAGATTTAAGAACCTAGCCTTGGGACGGTTAAAAAGAAGCAGCTTTATACACCAAGCAAAAAGAATATGTAGACAAACTCCTAACCTTCCAGAAATTGGCTGCCCACTAAAAAGTATTCCGGAACAAACCCCATGGAGAGAAAAATGTAAACTAACGGTACAAATCCAGACAAATGTGAAAGGGATATTTGACAAGAAAGAGCAAGATAGTGTACATCGCAAAATGGCCACCCTCAGTTATATTGATGAAGAATACCCACAAGAACAATGGGTCAGAGTCTATACAGATGGGTCCGCAGAAAGTGCAGTTAGAAATGGTGGTGCTGGAGTGTACATCGAATTCCCAGATGGTACTAGGGATAAGTCCAGCTTACCAACCGGGAAGTACTGCCATAACTACGATGCAGAAACCCAGGCTATTAAGATAGCTACAGAGAAACTGCTAAATACCAACCTCGGCTCACAGTATGTGGTAATGCTTACAGATGCTAAATCAGTACTTGAAGCACTCCAGTCTAGGAAACTACCAGAATTGCAAACACTGCTGACACAACTCAGCGTTCAGCGAAGAGTCGTAATGCAGTGGATACCGTCTCATTGTGGAGTGCCTGGAAATGAGAAAGCTGATCAACTGGCAGGGGAAGGTGCGAAAAAAGAGCAGCCAGATGTATCAGTCACATACCACCAAAAGAAAAGAATCATTAAATCGATCAGGAAACAACCAGCCCCAGCACAAGACGACTATTTTATTATGGACAGACCAGAACAAGTCATTATCTTCCGCCTCAGAACAGGGCACAACCGATTACGTAACCACATGTACACACAATTCAAGATAGGTGTATCAGGCATGTGCACCTGTGGAAATGTGCCCCAGACCGCAGAGCATGTACTCCAGGACTGCACCGATTTTGACACATTAAGGCAAACCTTTTGGCCAGAAAGAACAACTCTATGGACCACTGAATGAACTAACAACGACAATGAAATTTATACAAGAGACAAAACTGCTGATATAGATAACTTATTTCAGGCGAACGAAAGAAGAAGAAGAAGACTGCTTTATTTGTTCTAGGCAGAATCTGTCGGCACAGGGATTTGGACAGCCTACCCAGTAAGGGCACTGCTCTCACAAAAGGACTTTGCCACCTGCTATAAGTACTTTGCAAAGAAAAGTGCAGTGAAGACCGCTTAAGGGAATCTCGGATATGGCACATTTCTGTTGTGAAGAACAATTTGTTTATCTCTGGCAATTTTTCTTGCTTGAACTCCTATCTGGATAAGAGAAATTTCTGATAAAAAGAACCATTTCTTGGGTCCCTGGTGAGTTCTCCTTATCAGATCTGCACATGTGTTAAGTTATGTACTGCTGTTGCTGAACCTTGCATTATTCCAGCCTACCTTTGTTTTTATAGGACTGAGTCAACAGTTTCTTCAGTTCCATATACATGTTGTTCATAAACCATTTGGTTACAGTTTCTTAGACCAGAAATATTTGTCAGAATGATGTGTACTTAAGCAGCTGCAATGCCGTGCAATAGTGAGCTGTAGTTTCCATCTGGGAACATTAGTGTTGGCACATCTGACAGCTGCCTTTTACTTTGCATTTTTTTAAAGAGGGCCCCACTGATATCATAATCCCCCCCCCCCTCCCCCACATATGCACACACTTTCTCTTTCTCTCTCCATTTTAGGACACAATTCTTAGAATACAGATTTTTAGATGATTAAAAACATCTAATATTGCCCCTCCCCTCCTCCTTTTTTCTAAACCCTCGACTATCCTAGAGAGATGGCAAATCCAACTGCTATTAGCCTGTTTAATTTCCAGGACCCCAGTGTTTGTGATCTTGTCCTGCCTCTAATGCCAAGTATTCTTTTTTAGGCATTGCATGTGAAAGTCAAAGCTATTTAGCCATCTCTCCTGGTGCAAATAAGTTGACCAAGTTTCACTGCCATAAAGCAGAGTGCTGAGAACACAAGCCTGATAGACCAGAGTTTTTGTTTTTAATCGTGAGATTTCTCTTTTTAGAAAAATATAAAGTAAGCAAAAACTAGTAATGCAACATGTCGATGTAAAGAATAAAAATGAACAATTTTGTGTAATCCAGTCAAAAAGAAAAGGTCAACAGTATAAAATGAACAATACTGTGTAATCCAGTCAAACAAAGCATGCAGTATAAAGTGAACAATAACTAACTGATAAAGAAAACATTTTAATATCACATGTGCAGATTCCAGCATATAATGTTACAGTCAGGTTGTATTCATTCATACTAGTTCTAAGGCATTGGACGACAGTATTATATTGTGCTGTAAGGAGACGTGTGAGTAATACCCCTTGATTCCTGTCCATGACACAAAATCTGGGCAGTACTGATTTGCTGGCCATACAGCATGATTCCCTCTTGGTCTGTTTTGTTTATTCCAAAGGAAAAGTAACACCAACAATTTTTCATTTACACCAGTAATGACATAAATGACAACATGATAATTCACTCTTCTACTCTTTTGTGTGTATGCATCTTCGCGAATATGTGTCTTTGGGATGAAGGACAGAAAAGAGAGAGAGAGAGAGAGAGAGAGAGAATCTGACAGCAACAACAACAAAATGATATGATTATGTGATAGAGAGAGCAGAAAATTGAGAGTTAGAGAGAGAGAGAGTAGTTATTCAACTGCTCATACTCATTGTATTTCAGACAGGACCATAAGCGCTCAAATCCCATCTTCAGTATCTCCATGAGCATGTGGCCAGTGGTAACACCAGTGTTATATTGGTTACTTTTGTGTGACTACCTGTATAGTGTTGATGTCTGGCAACATCTCTTTTGATATGGAGTTCTGGTAGTCTCCTTGAGGTTGCTGATTCACTGTTGTTTCCTGAATCATCTTTATGACCTGCCTGCTTAAGAACAGTGAGAACATTGGTCTGGTCCATGGCTTTTCCTGTGCCCATTGCAGACCTGTCAAAGCCATTCCACTTGTTCATTTCCTTTTACACCAGAATGTTCTAGCACCTTTATGATGAGAGAGAGAGAGGGAGAGAGACAGAGAGGGAAAGAGAGAAAGACAGGGAAGAAAGAGAGAGAGAGAAAGAGAAATAGGGAGAGAGAGATAGAGAAAGATTGAAAGAGGAAGATAAATAGAGAGAACATGAAATAGAGAAATGGAGGTAGACAAAGAACTTGCATGTCTGTATATGAGCGATGTTATGCAGAGGCCTTTTTTAAAGGCCAGAATCACACTGTAAAAATTACCATGGCATACGTAATATTGAATGTAAAAAAAAAAAAAAAAAAAAAAGAATTTAATAGTACATAACAGTTAGAAATATCACAAAGGCGAGAAATGTATGCAATATATCAAATCATGGAGTCACTTTCAGAAACTCCTTGTAGTGGCTCCAAGCCCCAGGTATACGAAAACATGAGTAGACCCACTGCCTCCCTAACAAGCATTTCATAAGAGTTGACTAATTAGGGGTTGCCTTCGAAGTGCATCTATACCCCATGTGGACTGGGATTAGAGATCGGCATAGCCATCAGGCATGAGAAGCACACTGGATGCACAAGAAGTTTTGTCAGCCAGCATAGGGCTGGGACTATCAGCTGCGGGATGCTGATGTTTATGTTGAAGGGGGAATCTGAGCAATATGAACATGTCCGGCGCGCCGCAAAGATAATCCAAATTATAAATCCCATGTGGGTTCTGGGGCACATACAGAAACTGAAGCAAAGATTCACATCTGACATAAAGTCACATTCAGTAACCGAAACAAAGATTCACATCAAACAAAGTCATATTCAGAAACTGAAGCATAGGTTCATACTTTAGATGAAGTCACATTCAGAAACTGAAGCATAGATTCACATCTGACATAAAGTTACATTCTGAAACTGAAGCATAGATTCATATCTGACAAAGTTACATTCTGAAACTGAAGCATAGATTCACATCTGACACGAAGTAACATTCAGAAACTGAAACACAGAATCACATCAGACAAAGTCACATTCAGAAACTGAAGCATAGGTTCAATATTTCAAATAAGGTCACATTCTGAAACTGAAGCAAAGATTCATATCTGACATGAAGACACATTCAGAAATGAAGCATAGATTCACATCTGATATGAAGTTACATTCTGAAACTGAAGCATAGATTCACATCTGACATGAAGTAACATTCAGAAACTGAAAAACAGATTCACATCGGACAAAGTCACATTCAGAAACTAAAACACAAATTCACATTTGACAGTGACATTCAAGAACTGAAGCATAGATTCAGATCTGACAAATTTACATTCAGAAACTGAAATATAGATTTGAATCTGACATAAAGTCCCATTCAGGAACTGAAGCATAAATTTACATCTAACATAATGTATGAAACAAGCATAATTGTAACTGCTAAACTAAAATTGTTTAAAGTTTAGGTTCAAATTAGCCAGTAAACATTGGTATAATTAATAAAAAATGTATCTAAAGAAATGTATAAATAAATAAATAAATAAAAAAAAAAAAACATGTAATTTAAAAAACATAAACAGTCAACTCCAGGTCACCAATAAGGTAAAGAAATAAAGGACCCTTTTCACAATATTTGTGTGTTAAGCATATTATGCTAGATCTAAATATTTATTGACCAATCAACACTTGCCAGATGAAGTGGCCAACATTATGCTGGCTGCCTTTACTTCTCAAAATATTTATGTGTTCCTATTTTAGGCTAGTTTTAACAATTCACCTAGATTCGGCTTCCAGTGTTGTGCCAACTCACTCACTTTTTATGTACTTATACATATATGCATTTAATGTTGTACTGTACAGGCCATTGTTTGACAGGATAATGTCTTCAATTTGAAAAGCAACAGTTACAACAACAACAAAAAAGAAACACTGTAGAAGCTCTTTATGCCTTTTGATGCTGTTTTCCAGTCAGGAAATGGAGTAACTGTCTCCAGTAATACTGCTGATGCAGTTGCTTCAGGGCAAAATATCCAGGTACTCGTGCTGGTTGGAGAGCAGATCATCAGTCAACAGTTTATAGATTTCTTTCATGGACAGTCTTTCCTGTGGGGACACTCTCCAGCATCCAAGCATGACTTTATACACTGACTCTGGGCACTTGTGTGGGCGTCTGAGATGGCGGCATCTTTTTATGTGTTCAATGACCTGTACCACATAGAATGCTGATGGTTAGTAAAGACTCGACCACAGAGAATGTTGCTGATTAGTTAAGGATGAGCAGATTCACCCATAACCCAATCACTAGTTGATGGGGTACCATGATGAAGATCTGTGGCTTAGAGGTCCTTTGCCAAACACAGTTAATATTATGTAGAACCAAAAACATTTCACGTAAAACTAAGCTGCAGTTGTCTAGAGCACTGACTATTCATTTAATTATGGTTGTGAAACATGGACATTAACAGAGAAACTTGAAAAGCATATAGAAGCAC
The DNA here is from genome assembly GCA_905116865.2 of Candidula unifasciata. Taxonomy (NCBI): domain Eukaryota; kingdom Metazoa; phylum Mollusca; class Gastropoda; order Stylommatophora; family Geomitridae; genus Candidula; species Candidula unifasciata. The sequence continues at coordinate 59,625 of CAJHNH020007846.1, read as the reverse complement.
TGGAAATTAGATTTTTCCACAAAATTCTTTGCATGTCATACAGAGTCTACATAACAGATGACGAGGTTTGCCGTTTAATTACCCAACACATTGGTAACTATAAACCTCTCCTAATTACAGTGAAAAGAAGAAAAGGCTATGGTATGGACATGTAATAATGTCTAATGGCCTCTCAAAAAATGATACTATGGGGATCAGTAGAGGGAAAGAGGAGAAGAGGTAGACCAAGAAAGACTCGGATGCAGAACTTGACTGACTGGCCAGGCATCCAACCATGAAGTCCATCACATCTAATTGTCAAAGATGGAAGGAGCTAATTAAACAGTCAACAACAACTAGTGATGCAGCGACATGTAGTGTTAGGGGACGAAGATGATGATGATAAATGAGTTTACCATTTTCATGATCCTCAAGTACAAGGGTTCGATTTCTGGGGTGAATGGTTTATTTATTTATAAATTATTTTAAACATTGCTCTCGTGGATTTTGGATGGTTGTACAAGAATCAATGTGGAAGAGATCGGGCCTCAACACATAATATTTCTAAAGGCTGTGGTGGGTTCACCATGGCGAGTCTTCATTTTGGAAACCCAATGGAGAAAATATCAATATGTTGATGAAATACCACAGTAGTTCTCATGACAAATATATAAATTAGTTTGCTAATCACCTCTCCAATGTCATTCACATCTTTATAATTGACACAGGGCTCAGAGGGTGATGAAGTCTTATATACGTACCAGAAAATGTTCTGAGAAGTATAGGCGGCTGGCAAGATGTTGACCACATCAACTTCAGAGTGTCCTTGAGACGATCCTTCACTTGCCTCCTCCCCAAGGTTATTGTAAATGTAGTGGATTCAGCAGATTGTGTGGATGAAACCTTGTGTAGTTCAGCGGAGGAGAAAGCTACTGACAGCACACTCTGTGGAGAGCCTTGAGCGTGACAAAGCACAAAAGATGACCCGGTCATCCACTGAGCTGAAATTCAGCTCCAGATGTCTCACTTCATCTTGCTACTGAACTTAGATGAGTACAGGTGAGAGAATGAGGTCTATGAACTTCCGTAACTCTTCTTCACTAAAATCAAATTCGGACATAACCAGACTATGACTGGCACCATTAGTATTGGAACTCTGCGCTGGCTGCTGAGGATGGGGATGGAGCAAGTATGGGAATGCCCCGAGTGCTGTGATGTCAATTCTTAGCTCAGCTCAATTCAACAATCAAATTCATTGTGCAAGTCATCCTTTCGAAAACTCACTGACAAATCCTACACTCAATTTTTCCATGCCAGGATTGGACTTATCAGCCATCTGCTCACTCATAAAGTTAACTTAAAAATGGAAATGGTTTGACCATCTGATGAGAATGGCCTGGTTCAAACTACTGCAAAGAGCCATGCTGAAGATATATAATGAACACAGAGCAGGGGAAAGACAACGCTAAAGATGGAAGATGGCATCAGGAACAACCTAGAGGAACTGAAGATCAACTTACACATTGCATTACAAAGAGTAGACAGACGTTCCTTACATCTCCACAAATGTTTTGATGAGGTAGCTGACGGAAGAGAAGCAGAAGATATATAGTTTATATTAACTGTACTTACAAAGACACACTGACCATTTTATATCAATTAATACAATTTCATAATCATTTCAAAATGATTAGTGATGCAACTAAAATTCTCATACACCATATGTTTAATCAACCAGTCAAATCACATACCTCACAATTGGAATATTCAAACCATGGCTGTCTTCCATAGGTAAAAACCTCCCATAGAGTAACCCCAAAACTCCACACGTCAGACTCAACAGTGAATGTTCGGTATAACACACTTTCTGGTGGCATCCATCGTATGGGTAGCATGACAGATTCTCCCCCAACCTGGGCTCCAAAAAAAAAAAAAAAGGACAAGAACATTGTACGATAATACTTTTACATCTCAGTAATGTTTCTGGATAATGGTTATATGTCCACTAATTTACAAGAAATTGTAATATTACACTACATACTTCCACGGCATTTGCTTTTGCCTATAGAAGAAAAAAACGTGCTAGTACTTACCACAAAGTTTATCCAAAAAACAAACAAAAATTTGCTGGTACTACCAAGAAAAAGTGGTTATTACAGTAAAGCTGAAAATCTAGAGCCTACAAAACACACACACACACGCACACACACACACACACACACAGTCCCACTCACTCACTCACACTCACTCACTCACTGACACTCACACACATGATGCACGCACATTCTCTCTCTCTCACACACACACACACACAACAAACCATTGCCTACCATCAGAAAAAAAAAAGCAATGCATACTTCTATATGTCACAAATTCCTAGACTACAATTTGGTCTTTTACTTGATAAGTAATTGCAGTAATGCATACATTTACATACAAGCAATGCTTTGATTAAAGGTTAGTCTTTTTTTTTTTGCATAAACTGAAATAGTACATTATATCAATTTAATTATAAAACATGCAGTATGACACATATTTTATAATAAAATTTACTGTATACAGAAGAAATGTCAAGAAGAAATGATAATAATTTAATAATGAAAAAGGTGAAGTAGAAATTGTACCTTATAATAATCTGTATTGTAGACATCTCTGGACATGCCAAAATCCCCGATTTTGACCACTAAACCAGCATCCACAAGACAATTTCTAGTGGCCATGTCTCTGTGAATGAAGTGCTGGGAAGCCAGGTACTCCATCCCACTAGCGATCTGTCAGGATAAATAATATGCGACAACAGAAACTCATACATTAAAATTGTATCATCTGCTCTCGCATCTGGTTTCATACTATACCCCATGCATAAATTATATGTGACAAGATAAAATCATACACTGACATTGGATCATCTGCTCTAACATCTTGTTTCATACTATACTCTATGCATAAATCATACGTGACAAGATAAACTCATACACTGACATTGGATCATCTGTTCTAGCATCTGGTTTGATAGTATGCCCCATGCATAAATCATATGTGACAAGATAAACTCATACATTGACATTGTATCTTCTGCTCTAACATCTTGTTTCATACTATACTCCATGCATAAATCATATGTGACAAGATAGCTCATATACTGACATTGGTTCATCTGCTCTAGCATCTGGAACAGTGTCTGCTCTAGCATCTGTAACAGTGTCTGCTCTAGCATCTGGAACAGTGTCTGCTCTAGCATCTGTAACAGTGTCTGCTCTAGCATCTGTAACAGTGTCTGCTCTAACATCTGGAACAGTGTCTGCTCTAGCATCTGGAACAGTGTCTGCTCTAGCATCTGTAACAGTGTCTGCTCTAGCATCTGTAACAGTGTCTGCTCTAGCATCTGTAACAGTGTCTGCTCTAGCATCTGTAACAGTGTCTGCTCTAGCATCTGGAACAGTGTCTGCTCTAGCATCTGTAACAGTGTCTGCTCTAGCATCTGTAACAGTGTCTGCTCTAGCATCTGTAACAGTGTCTGCTCTAGCATCTGTAACAGTGTCTGCTCTAGCATCTGGAACAGTGTCTGCTCTAGCATCTGTAACAGTGTCTGCTCTAGCATCTGGAACAGTGTCTGCTCTAGCATCTGGAACAGTGTCTGCTCTAGCATCTGGAACAGTGTCTGCTCTAGCATCTGGAACAGTGTCTGCTCTAGCATCTGCAACAGTGTCTGCTCTAGCATCTGGAACAGTGTCTGCTCTAGCATCTGGAACAGTGTCTGCTCTAGCATCTGGAACAGTGTCTGCTCTAGCATCTGGAACAGTGTCTGCTCTAGCATCTGCAACAGTGTCTGCTCTAGCATCTGGTTTCGTGCTATAGGCCATGCATATATTCGTATGTGACAACAAAAACTCATACACTGAAAGTCTATCATTCGCACTAACGCCTAACTTAATAGCCCATGAAATTTCCTTCTGGTAATTTGGCAGAATATGGTTGACAATGAAATGCCTACAACCTATTACCCATCTGGATACTACCAGTCAGTATTTGTGTGCTGAACGTGACCTTTTACTCTGTTTACTCAACTTAGAGAGGGGGATGAGAACTCCGCAACAGCTACCATTGAGACAGTATTTTGATCTAAAGTCAAGAAAAACAGTGATTACTCCAAATTTACTCTAAGTGCAAGTGTTTCCTGGAATCAGACAAACTGAACACTGAGCTTATTAGCTGAAATTCACTTCTCCAGAGAACAAATTTTTTTTTTTTTTGGTATTTTTGGCAGGGGTTGTTTCTACAAGATGTCAGGTTGTGTCGTTTTTTTTTTTCAAATTCAGTCGTTGATGATTAAATAGACAGAGACAATGATGATAGGAAGACATAAAGACAATTTAGAAATAAAATTTAAAAAAAAAAAACACTCTGAGACAAACAGAGGAATTTAAGTATTTGGAAGCAATTTTCACATCCGACGGAAAACTAGACAAAGAAATTAGCTCCAGATGTGCCAAAGCTAATCAAGTAATGGGGCAACTATCTTCCCCATTGACACAGATACCTCAGAGTACTAAAGTGAACTATTTTTTGGCCAACACTATGCTATCAATGCTAAACGTGGACACTTACATCCTCCAATGAAAGTAAAATTGTGACAACAGAGATGAAATGCCTTAGAAGAGCTGCAGGAGTTTCAAAGAAAGACAGAATACGAAATCATGAAATCAGAAAAATGCTAGGAATAAAGCCAGTCTTACAGGTCATCAAAGAACAACAAATGAAGTGGTTTGGACACCTAACAAGAATGCCCTGGTACTATCTACCACAGCGAGCCACAATAAAACGTTACAACGGATATAGAGCGAGTGGAAGACCTCAGGAAAGATGGGTTGATGGCATTAAGAACAGCCTTACAGAAATGAACATCACAGGCGCCACACCACGGCGACTCCCACATTAAACAATTAGTCATACATAAAATGAGGGTGAAGTAGTAGTGGTGGCAGTAGCAGCAGCAGCAGTAGTGATTGCATGTATATAAATAATAAATATCCTGTCCAATCCTTTTTGGTTATATTTGTGATAATTATAAACTCAGACCCATTAATTGACAGATTTCGAAACAAACAGTACCGGCACAGTATTTGGTGACAACTGAACAGTTACCTGGACTGATATCTGTAGAAGGTGAATCAGGGTTAGAGGAGCATCATCGGCAGGAGGGGAATCCCCTCTTCGCAGTAAGGTCAAGTCAGGACTGTGGTTTCTGCAAGACGTTTGTTTTTCTGCGGCAATTATATTTGAGAAAAAACATACAATCTGGTTTTGTATACACATTTATAATAAATTTTTATTAAACTAAAAGAAATAGAAAAATATAGAAAAATACAAAGTTTAAATGGTATTATAAAGTTAGGACAATGATGCATTCAGTGGGGGAAAGCGTATGTTGTTTAAGATAGTTTTGTCATGGGCCTGGTGCTATCACGAGTTAACTCAGTGACACACTCCATCCCAGTGTGCTCGGACTGCTGTGCAGAAGGCTTTGGCAGAGACTGCCGACTTGGCTTAAAGAGGGGTTATTCGAGTTGTGTTTGCTCAGACCAGGTAACGCGAGAGTGATCATAGGCCCCAGGAAGTGGGTGACAACTTGTGAAGCACCCCGGGGCAAGAACGATGTAAAACGGGGAACTCCTCGGGTTATGTTTCATTATCTGTCAATCAATGAATGTTTGGGTGTGAACTATGCAACAGTGTTGTGAGTTTATCGGTGGATTAACTGCATGACGAGTCATGGTACACACCGGTTACTTCTCGACCAACCCTTGTATGTTGTGTAAGATAGTTTGAATGCAAGGCTAGTGTAGGTAGCAAGCATATGACAGGGGAATCAAAAAGAACCGGTGAAATTCATCATGTTGACCCTAGCACCCATCGAGTTCCAGTTGGTTTATCAATAAAAATATAAAAAATAGCTCACAGTGGAGCATGTACTGCAGGGGTTCACCGATCATCAGTAGAAAGATCCCTCGTCGACGATTGTTTTAGCCCATTACCATTCCTATACAGTCTCGGAAGGTAAGCCGACCTGTCATGACTCCCAGGCCTCGATCTTCCCCTGCTGCACTTTACCGGATGTTTTCGGACAGGGACAAGACGAAATTGTGATCTGTAACAGGGGCGATTATTGATATTGTCGCTGCGTAGCAAATTAGATCAGTTGACTACCTTACGACCATGGGGACAAGCTTTCTGTTGGTTCATCGGACATGTGTTAGAGTTGGCATTTAGACTCTGTCAGTCAACAAAGGAACTTTGGCAGACATCTCGGACGAAATTTGAATTTAGCATCATTTAGCCTTACTCAACTGGCATAAAAAACGGTTTTTCACTTACTTAATTTTCTCTATTTAAAAATATCATTCATTGTAAGACATCAACCTGCACTGCTTTTAAATCACATGAATCCAGTCATGTGACATGATGTGTATGCCAGTGCACATATCTCGTGTGTGCGTTAAAAGATGCGTGTTTCATTACTTTATCAAGCAAACAATCACTGCATTTGCAACTTTAATGTGCTGGTATTACACTTTTTCTAAAATTGCCAGTTCATAAACCTAAATATTTAATTTTTACAGTCCTTGCCAAGTAAGTAAGTAAAGGCTTCTTTTCCAACACCATGGGTGTATTGGGCACACAGGGCTAGACTTATATGGGTGATGTGGTCAACATCAGGCTGGCCATTGTTATTGCCCAGGACTCTTCCCGGTACCCTTTTAAGGCTGCGTCGACCAGGGAGCCGATGTCCGGCTCCGTCAAGACCTTAACCCATGACCTTTTGATCTACAGACGAGCGTCTTGCCACTACACCACTTGTAGATATCAAGATATTTTGTTCATATATATCATGACATCTTCATTGTGCTTTTACTCTATTCATGATGCCCTCATGTTCGTCAGTAAACTAAATCTATGTAAGCTACCAACAGTTTCTGCCATTTAACTTATTATTTTATTAAATATTCCGTCTTCACAGTGGAGTCTGGCTGCAAGGAAAACGCACCAATCCACTGCTGTCTTTGGGAACGTTCAGCTGTCTTTTGTCTTTTTCGCATTCAGTGGCTTTAAACTGCATGGAGAAAGTTTTAGTTGTTCATCCACTGCTGAACTGTATTCTTATTCTAGAACATCAGTTTTTGATACACATCTGTTTCAGAGATCTGGCTTATTTGTATGCAGACTGTTGGTTCCTTGCCTCGTAGGCAGATGCGAGCTGATTTTGAAGGAAACACTCTTAATTAGTATTCTTTTACGACCTTATCAGGAGGCACTGAGTCTATTCGTTTTTTCCACTTCACTGGAGCCCCAGTACCCACGCGGGGAATACGAACGAATTAACGAACAAACTTTTTTTTTCAAAGGGTTAAGAATTCTGCACGCAGGCCCTTCTAATATTCTGTCCTTTCACCTCAGTCTTTGCAAACAGTTATTTGTTTGCTCATCATTTCCTAGTTAATCTTATTAAAAAGGTCATGGCCTTGATTCAAGGCTATGCTGTTAAGTTCACGAGTGCAATTTTTACGGAGATCCCTGGGGATCGTCGCCAGAGCTAGGGAGTTCGTGCTATGCGCGGCGCTTTCTGCAGGCAGCTAGACATTCTGCGGAGAGAGACCGAGCCATGTGGGATAACACCCGATTGCAATAAAGTCAATCCTCTCGACTTTAACCTTTAACCGTTAACTCTTAGTTAATAATAATTTTAAAAATGTCACAACATCTGAGTCTAGGCAATGAGGTCCCAGTCTCTTCTATAGTGCACTTGCATGCCACTGGCATAAAACCACAAGAAACTTCTGTTGGAAACAACCTGCCTAGGACTTTGGATCTTCATATGTCGAGGTTCATGTCACATGCTCCTTGATTTAATCTCTAGGGTGGTGAGTTGCAAACTTTTATAAATATTTGTTTAATTTCCAGCGTTCATAATTTTAAAAAAAACTTAATTTGTGGCACATTGAAACAAGCCATCTAGCAATGTTTTGTGAAAATATGTTTCCATTTTCTGTCTCTTTCTCCTTCTAAAAAAAAAGACATTAGAAAACATTGTGACAACTGGAAAGATCAGTGGAAAAAGGAGTAGAGGAAGACCAAGAGAGATTATGCTGGATGGGCTATCATCAAGAGAGCTGTTTCAGGCAACCAGGGATCTTGATCTGTGGAGACGCATAAGTGCTTACGCCAGTTGGCAGGGCACATGAGGATGATGATTCTCCCTCTCTCCACCCGACTATCTCCATATCCCCCCCCCCCCCTTCCTCCCCTCCCCCCTTATACACCCTCTCCAAGTTTTATTAAAGTACACCATCTCGACAATTGCTCAGTGACTGCATGGACCAGCATATACTGTACGTATGTTTGGGAACAGACAGTAAAACACTCAATGTATGGGAAATATTACCTACCGTAAATACTTGTTCAAATCTCCATGCTCCATAAACTCAAATATCATCATCCAGTGCTCAGCCTCAGTGCAGATGCCGTAAAAGGTGATTATGTTCTGATGCTCAAAAGTAGCCAGTATGTCAGCCTCCCTTTCCAGGTCTTTCTTCAACGCATCGCTGCTCTCACCCTTCAGCGTCTTCACAGCCACCATAGTGAACTCATCTTTCTTGAGAAGATGAAGACAGCTACCTAAGTACACTTTCCCAAACGCTCCTTCACCGATCACGTGCATTAAGAGTATTGTCTCCAGTTTCACCGTTTTAATACCTGACGATGAAGGAAATTGTACCATAGTTTTATCGCAAATAAATGTTGAAAAATTATAAATGGAAAAGATTACAACAATACATTTTGCTGCTTTTTTTTCTTCTTCTTTGTTGCCTTCTCCGGTTATTTCATTCGAGTTTTGGGGAAGATGTAAGGATTGTCTGTATGCCCTTTCCAGTGTGTTGTATAAGTTGGTCTTCAAATCTTTAAGGCTTTCCTTGATTTAGTTACTCCATATTCTGTGTTCTTTTCTAGCTAATCTGTGCTCACTACATTTCTTCAGTGTGGCAGCTGGTACCAGGGCATTCTTGTTAGATGACCAAACCATCTCACCTATTGCTCTTGATTAAACTGCATGCTTGATCTCAGTCCTGGTCTTCTTCATTTTTTCATGTTATCTCTTCTCATCTATGGCACGATTCTACTGTAATTAGTTTTAGTGTAAGGGAAATGGGGTAGTTTGGGGATGGAAAGGGGGGGGGGGGCAGAACATCCTGGGTGTTATCACTAAATAGTTTTGAAAGAAATAGATGTGTGGGGAAGGGGGGGGGGGGTGTGATGTGGAGAAAACTTGTTGCGTTGACTACGACTTGACATTGCTATGCCACTGATTAAGTGTTCATGTTTGACACTGGTAACATAAAGTTGGCCAACAAATGGTTCTTACCAGATTTGCCTTGGTATACACAGGTATACTTCTGTGTGTCGAAAGTGATGTTAGTTATTGCAGCATCTGGTTTGCTTAAGTACATCATATGTCGATTTCTCTAATGATTCTTCAATTCTCTCTTCGGACATGCAACTGATCACAGATATATAAATTAACTTGTTTGTTTTATCTTTATGTTACTTACTTCTATTAATATTCCTTCTGACTGTCTACCTACCACCATTGTATCTGTCTGTTGTGAGCTTATTTTCACATTAATTCTCTGGCACTTGCATGCATACATGCATGTTGTTTATATATTTCATTCTGTCAATGACTGCATATGCGACTGAACTGCATATGAGACTTTACAGCATAACATCTGGGAAGAAAGCGAGAGGATGACTTAAAAAGCACGGATCGATGGTGTAACCCAAAACCTACAAAAAAGAGGAACAAATCTATCACCCAAGCCACCCGAGTAGTGCAAGACAAATACAGAAAATCATGACACTGGGCTACAACCTTGTATCAGTGAGACAACAAAAGAAGAAAAAGTCATTGACAGACTCCTCTAATTCTTTAAGCCCCTGATTTGGAGGTGATGTATATGTTTCCCATTCTCTGTGTCAACTGATATTTGGGTAAAGGTCATGCTGATCATTATCATGACCTTCTTTTTAGAAATAGGGGTCAAGCAATACTAGGTACACAAAGAAATACCGAATATGTGCTTATCACATGGTACAGAGATCCTGTGAATGACAACATGAGTTGACTCGATTAGCAAGATTATGTTCAATAGCTGAATACACGTCTAGGTGGAGGACAACAATGCCTTGGTACGATGCATAAAACATAGTTGTATTACCAACAGTTCAGTTGGAGGTAGTCGTTAGATGAAGATGTAAGTTTTATGTACAGTGATGTAAAATATTAAGGGGTATTTAAAAAAATGGGCCGGGGGGGGGGGGGGGGGGGGGGGGGGGGGGGTCTGTGCCTCATTGAAATTGTTCTGGGGCCTAAAGGGATCTAAGCCTAGTATATTTGCAAAGTAATAAAGGTAATATTAATCTGCAAAAAAAACGTCTTACTAACTGAACACAGTGTCGTAAGAAAATATAAGTTTGTTAAAAAGTCATTCTGCTTGACTGGTAATTGTATAAATGGTTATTAAAATGAGATGATACTCACATGTGTTAGTGCGAAGATGCTTTTTACTTCTACTCCTGTTGTAATATGGATTCTCGACTAAACGGAGACCAGTTAAAGGCAATTCTTCTTGAAAACTGTGACATTTCGTATTGACAACTGGAGCACCGCACATTCTTTTGCTAGGGACATGTGGGCGATGTTTCAACCTCTGACGTACACACACTGAGAATACTGTAACTAGAACTGTGATCAGTATTCCTGACGTCACTGCTAGGGAGATCTGTAACTGAAACCAGCAGACGACTGTTGAGTTCATTTTAACACACATAAAGCAAATCAGTTTTTCACTGAATAGATTAACAAGATATCATTGGTTATAGAATCAAAAGGTGGAAACGAACAGTGAACTTTGCAGGTACCTTTCTGTCTTTCCAGATAATAGGGTTATTTTGAGCAATGAGGAGGCATGGGGCTTGCAGCCTATGGCGAGGACAAGTTGAATAGCCAGACCCGTCCACATTAGGAAAAGTCCTCCACAATTAGAGCAAGGGATTTCAAGTTGCCATCAAATAAATACATTAAGTGTGCTTTTTCTCAGACACTGAGCTTTCATCCATTTTGCAATCCTTTTATTTTTATTTATTCGTATTCCCTTCCTGACCTGCCCTCTGCAGGCAACACTGTCTATGGTATTTTGTTCCCACATAAATACCTGAATGTCTGTATCATTTATGTCCCACTTGCACACATCTTTATACCAGCCCCAACAACTTCTATCCATCTGTAATTCACCATAGAGGCTGTTCTTAAGAATTCTACCATCCTGCATTCTCCAGCTGTGATCCAGCCACCTGCACCTTCTGAGAATGAGAATTGAGAAAACTGTTGTAATACCACGCCAGTTGACAAGGACTTACAATACCTAACTGCTGCCTTTTAATTTCTCTGTTGTTGTCCTGAGATCAATTAAGGCTGGAGATGAAGTTCCTCCTCTCCATAGCACAAAGCCTTTGCAGTATTGTAGAGGTCATGTGTTGCTCATGCGTCATGATCCTTCACTTGGCATGAAAAATACCAAGAGGAGTTCGAAAAAATCTGTACTCCTTTTATTTACAAACATCTGTCGACTGCATTGTCTTGTCGGTGTTTTTCTTTGAAAGACACTGCTATGCAAGTGTGAACATGTAAGGTCTGGGCCAGTATTTGAAATCTATGGTAAAACCTGACTAACCCAAATTCCAAGTGACCAAAAATGTGGCCTATGTTATAAAAGTTCATGCCAACTCGGGACTAATAACAATAATGAATTGTGTACACATTAACTGAGTTTTTGTTAACAAGGTTTTGCCATATCAGAAAAAACAAGGTTCAACAATCAACACAGCTGTTGCGGTGGGATGCTTACTGAAGAGCTGAAACCTAGACTTGGGGTTAAAAGCAGAGGACTTTCTATCCAATGGTATTGGAACGTTATAAGACAATGCTTGTCCATACATCTCGGACTGCACCGTTGATACGGCAAAACTTCTATCTTAGTGTTCAAGCATTTCTCTATTGTCCTGATCTTGCTTCATAAGATCTTCACCTGCTCTGTTTCCTGAAAAGCAGCACTTTAAGAATAAGGTGCACCTCCGATGAAAAAGTGAAAACAGCAGTGCACTCGCCCCCCCCCCCTCCCCCACCCCGCTGCACGAACCATTTTTAATAAAGGAATACAAAAGCTTGTTAACAGACAAAGGGTATTAAAAAACAAGGAGGTGATGCAGAAGAAAAACATAATTGTTTCCCTAAATGTTGATTAAAATATTGAAGTCAGAATGCTGACAACTCTTACTCACCCTTTTATTTGGTTTCTTTAGGGTTTAAAACAAAAAATAACAATAATCAGATAATATATTTTTATTCCAAAACACAGAACATGTTTAGACTTCAGTATACTCACTTTCCCAGATAAATATAAAACAAGGGTTGAGATATACATTATCTATTCCTGTCCTTTTTTAGGACAAAATTTTTCATTATTTGGAGCCCTACGCTGGCTCTTGTCATTGGCCGCAATATACCCCGGCCATAAATATGGCCTAAAGGCTGAACGCGGTTTCTGAGACCTCTCCCCGGTGAACCTCACCCACATAGTGGCACATTATGTCATCGGGTGATTATCGCTTGTGTGCTGTCCTGGTGGGGTAGAAAGTCAGTCAGTCAGTAAAAGAAGGGAAAATCATAAATGTTATGATTTATGTTTAACAAGAAAAACAACATTTATAGATCTTTATTTTTTAGCAATTATTTTTTTAAAGCTGCTATTCAGTTTTGGGTTAAATTCCAGCTGCGGGCCATAGGCCTTGTGTTGGTTTCAACAGTGGTATCAAGAAAGCCGTCCATCCAGCAAGCAATGGCAAACTATTAGACTTAAATTTGCCTAGAAAAACCACACAACAGCCAGGGGCTGGTTCTGCATCGTCCTGTAAAGGATACACAACTAACTTTTTTTCAGTTTTAGTTAAGCACCATGATGGTCTAGAGAGAACAGTGATGGAGGGAGCAGTTTCTGGAGCATTAGACAGAAGCCGACCACCGCAAAGGTATATACAGGATATAAAAGATGCATTGGCGATGAAAGCACACAGGGCTGGGGAATGAGTTAAAGAAGGATATACTTTCAATCATACTATAAAGAGAGCGACATTCTGTAAAAGACAAGCTGATTGTCTGAGTTTACCTTTCAGTATAAAGTAACAAGGTTAAATGTGTTACCTCAAATACAGATGCTGTCCCCCATAAAAAATGAGCATCAGAGGATTTTTCGGCTAAAGTGATCACAGGTTTTGGCAAGCTGTCTGGGTCACTGGGAAGTAGGGTAGGTACAAAGGTCACGTCTGCTGGTGCTGAAAATATTATAATAAAGATTAAAAGTAAATGTTGCCTAGTAGCCAACACTTGTCTTTGAGATGTGAAGTATGGATGGCCAGAACCTGAGGGCTTAGACTTCTTGAGGCCCTCCATCTGCCCCCTTGCCCCATAATTCTTTTCAGGGGATGGGGGAGGGGAAGGCCAGGGCTAAGCAACCCTGTTTAACCACGTATAAAATTTTTTTTTTTTTTTCAAAGTTTTGTTTATTCATTTTTCTTTTTTTTTTCACTTGTATTATTATGTTGATTTACCTTCAGCATAGTATTATTATTATGCTCTTAAACTTAAATTAGGCCTCTTAAGTATGTCCCTTGTTTAAGTCACTGGATCAGTCTCCATAGCTTCAATTTCGATCAACAATGGTGGTCGGACAATTAGGCGCCACCTTTCATATTGTACCCACTCCTTACTGTGTAGAGTAAAAGTTACTGAAGTAAGTGACTGAGAACTTGCAGAAAACAGATGAGACTTGAGATGTAGATAATTTTTGGACTGCACTTTATCTTCCCCTGGATTTTTTACCTTTGTTATTTACACTAGAAAACCTCTCCTAGCATTAAGTAAGATGAGGAGAGGGCACAGGAGCACACTGTTACCATTTTGTCAAACTTTCGATGGTGGTTCTAATAATGTTTTAATGAGTAGTAACAGTAGTGCAATGGGTAGGAACACTTGGCTCTTTGACCAGTGGTCAAAGATTTGAAGCCCCAGTGGGGCAACATTTTACACTGACCTGAGCTCATAGGACCACCTATTCTCAAACTGGGTACCATAAAATGCCATGGGAATTAGGTAGGGCCGGCACGATACTGACCACATCACCAGTCAGTGTTGATTGGTTTATAATAATATAAGGTTAGCACAATCTATGTACTGTGCTAAAATGTACGGATATCAGATCTCTTATTTTATTTGCAGCCAGGAATTTTTGCAGAAAAAAATGCCGGTACTCACCATAAAGTGTCTAAAATTAAAGAGCCGGTACTCGTCGCACAGTATCTTTTATAGAAGCACTGAAGAAAAATTATGCCTAACAAATAAAATTAAAAAAAAAAGCCCTTTTTGGGGTTTTAATTTACAGCATAATGTAATTATATTTTTATAGAATGCCTTGTTATAATGAACATAGACTAGAACAAAGTACACACCTGTAACATTAACTGTTCTGTTTGTTGTACCCTCTCTGTTTGTTGCAGTCAATGTGTACACACCATCTGAGTTTAGTCCTATAGGACTAATGACTCGAGAACCCGTAAAGACACCAAAATTGTTCAGAATCATTTCTGTGTCCAGAATGAATGCACTTTTAGGTAGAGACTGTGTTTGCTTGATCCATTCTAGTTCAGGAGGAGGCCAGCCAGTTATTCTGTAACTGATAGTTAGCACTGGGCTTTTAAAACTAAAATCCAAGCTAGTAATCATCGGCGAAGCTGCGAAATAAACACAAAACAAGGCTCTGTAAACAATGGTGCTTTTTAATGTTCATGTAAACAATAGTCAGCATGCAAAGAAATAGTTTTTAAAAAAAATTTGTAGAAACTGCAAAGCAGTGACTGTTGTATTCATTAAACTGTTACGAACATCAATACTTACTCAAGATAAAAAGTTAAATAGCAAAAATAGTGTATTTACCAATAAGTAAGTCTTCAGATACCTACGAGCACGCAGGTGTTAAGCATTACTCCTGAATAGTTACTACAGGGGTAGTTATAGTTTTTATAGACATTACCGTGAGTTGGAAATATAAATGGAGGACTTGGTGGTGAAGTGATCAAGCTGTCTCATACTCTGAAGGTCATGGGTCGTTCAGTTCACGGGTGCAAATTTCACAGAGATCCCTAGGGATCATTAATGGCAATATGGATTTCAAGCTTTGTGTGACGGTCTCGGCAGTCACCTAGTCGTTCTGCAGATAGAGACTGAGCTATTATATAGGATTACCCAGTGCAATGAAGTTTATGCTATCGAATTAACCTTAAACTTTGACACAGAACCTTCATTGCTGTGATTTTATTTATTTCTTATTTGATATTCATATAAGGACATAGAAAAACAGTTTATATTCCTATACTGTATAAAGGTTGTAGAAGAGTTTATATTCATATACTGTGTCTTTAGAACTGTAAAACAGTTTATATTCATATACTGTGTATTTAGAGTTGTAGAACAGTTTATATTTGTATACTATGTATTTAGAGTTTTAAAAAAGTTTAGATTCGTATACTGTGTATAGGATTCCGAAATGTTCAAAGAAATAAAGCTATTGACAAGAAATGTTCAACCTCGATTAATCTAGACAAATTCTAGAAAGATGGCAGAAATACTGCAGTGGAATGTATGATATGAATGACTGTGAGGATATGAATGACTGTGAGGATATGAATGACTGTGAGGATATGAATGACTGTGAGGATATGAATGACTGTGAGGATATGAATGACTGTGAGGATATGAATGACTGTGAGGATATGAATGACTGTGAGGAATGATATAAATCAACCAGTGACAGCAGAGGCAGAACCTGAGCCTTCATTAGTTGAAATTGAATGGTCAATAAAGAACCTGAAGAATGGTAAGTCACCAGGATGTGATGAGATAAAAGCTGAACTAATTAAAACGGGAGGGGAAGAAAGCATACAAATTTATCACGCAGTATGTAAAAAGATACGGAAATATGGTACATTGCCAAATGATTGGAAATGAACTATCTTCATTCCAATACCAAAAAAGGGCAACCTGAAATTATGCACCAACTATAGAACTGTTGCCCTGACCAGTCATGCAAGTAAAATTCTACTAAAAATTATAATGGGAAGACTTCGTAGAAATATGGAAGAAGAGATTAACGTGGTTTAAGCTGAATTTAGGCAAGGAAGAGGAACAAGAGATCAAGTCTTCAACATTCATTTAATAATAGAGAAGTCCAGAGAATTTAATGTAAACTTATTCTCATGTTTTGTGGATTATTCAAAGTCATTTGACTGTACAACATCAGAAACTTTGAGAAATTGTGAGAAATATGGGATTTCCATTACATGTAGTACACATCATAACAATGCTCTATCTAGACCAACAAGCAGCGGTTAGAATAGATGGAGAGACATCATATTGGTTTGACATCAAGCAAGGAGTCCGTCAGGGCTGTATGCTGTCCCCCTATTTGTTTAACCTGTACACTGAAAATATGACGAGAAATCTCAGAGATCAATATGATGTCAAAGAGCAATATGATGTTGTAAATATTGGTGGTCATGAAATACCAGAGATGTGATATACCGATGATACAGTATTGCTATCCACATCACAGACTTGTAATGAAAACCTAATAACCTCAACCCAAAGAAGTAGTGAAAATCAAAACCTATATCTTAACATAGTGGAATAGTAGAAACTAGAGAAAAATGTCTAGTGAAATAGTAGAAACTAGAGAAAAATGTCTAGTGAAATAGTGGAAACTAGAGAAATCTGTCTAGAGAAATAGTGTAAACTAGATAAATCTGTCTAGTAAAATAGTGTAAACTAGAGAACGTTTCTTGTGAAATAGTGTAAACTAGATAACTTTGTCCAGTGAAATAGGTACAACTAGAAAACTGTCTAGTGAAATAGTGTAAACTAAAGAATTTTGTCTAGTGAAATAGTGTAAACTAGAGAACTTTGTCTAGTGAAATAGTGTAAACTAAAGAATTTTGTCTAGTGAAATAGTGTAAACTAGAGAACTTTGTCTAGTGAAATAGTGTAAACTAGAGAACTTTGTCTAGTGAAATAGTGTAAACTAGAGAACTTTGTCTAGTGAAATAAAAACTAAAGAATTTTGTCTAGTGAAAATAGTGTAAACTAGAGAACTTTGAAGTGAAATAGTGTAAACTAGAGAACTTTGTCTAGTGAAATAGTGTAAACTAGAAAACTGTCTAGTGAAATAGTGTAAACTAGAGAACTTTGTCTAGTGAAATAGTGTAAACTAGATAACTTTGTCCAGTGAAATAGGTAGAAAACTGTTTAGTGAAATAGTGTAAACTAAAGAATTTTGTCTAGTGAAATAGTGTAAACTAGAGAGCTTTGTCTAGTGAAATAGTGTAAACTAGAAAACGTTGTCTAGTGAATTAGTGTAAACTAGAGAACATTGTCTAGTGAAATAGTGTAAACTAGAGAACTTTGACTAGTGAAATAGTGTAAACTAGAGAACTTTGTCTAGTGAAATAGTGTAAACTAGAGAACTTTGACTAGTGAAATAGTGTAAACTAGAGAACTTTGACTAGTGAAATAGTGTAAACTAGAGAACTTTGACTAGTGAAATAGTGTAAACTAGAGAACTTTGTCTAGTGAAATAGTGTAAACTAGAGAACTTTGACTAGTGAAATAGTGTAAACTAGAGAACTTTGACTAGTGAAATAGTGTAAACTAGAGAACTTTGACTAGTGAAATAGTGTAAACTAGAGAACTTTGACTAGTGTAAACTAGAGAACTTTGACTAGTGAAAGTGTAAACTAGAGAACTTTGACTAGTGAAATAGTGTAAACTAGAGAACTTTGTCTAGTGAAATAGTGTAAACTAGAGAACTTTGACTAGTGAAATAGTGTAAACTAAAGAATTTTGTCTAGTGAAATAGTGTAAACTAAAGAATTTTGTCTAGTGAAATAGTGTAAACTAGAGAATTTTGTCTAGTGAAATAGTGTAAACTAGAGAACTTTGTCTAGTGAAATAGTGTAAACTAGAGAACTTTGTCTAGTGAAATAGTGTAAACTAGAAAGCTTTGTCTAGTGAAATAGTGTAAACTAGAGAACTTTGTCTAGTGAAATAGTGTAAACTAGAGAACTTTGTCTAGTGAAATAGTGTAAACTAGAGAACTTTGACTAGTGAAATAGTGTAAACTAGAGAACTTTGACTAGTGAAATAGTGTAAACTAGAGAACTTTGTCTAGTGAAATAGTGTAAACTTTTGACTAGTGAAATAGTGTAAACTAGAGAACTTTGACTAGTGAAATAGTGTAAACTAGAGAACTTTGACTAGTGAAATAGTGTAAACTAGAGAACTTTGACTAAAATAGTGTAAACTAGAGAACTTTGACTAGTGAAATAGTGTAAACTAGAGAACTTTGACTAGTGAAATAGTGTAAACTAGAGAACTTTGACTAGTGAATAGTGTAAACTAGTGTAAGTGAAATAGAACTAGAACTTTGACTAGTGAAATAGTGTAAACTAGAGAACTTTGACTAGTGAAATAGTGTAAACTAGAGAACTTTGACTAGTGAAATAGTGTAAACTAGAGAAACTTTGACTAGTGAAATAGTGTAAACTAGAGAACTTTGACTAGTGAAATAGTGTAAACTAGAGAACTTTGACTAGTGAAATAGTGTAAACTAGAGAACTTTGACTAGTGAAATAGTGTAAACTAGAGAACTTTGACTAGTGAAATAGTGTAAACTAGAGAACTTTGACTAGTGAAATAGTGTAAACTAGAGAACTTTGACTAGTGAAATAGTGTAAACTAGAGAACTTTGACTAGTGAAATAGTGTAAACTATTGAAATCTGTCTAGGAAATAACAAATGCAGAAGTATGACTTGCTGACCTCTGACATACATCATGTGACATGCCAGACTGCACTAAAAAGACGGAAGATAAAATGACAAACAACACTTTCAGCTATAAAATAATTTTTTTCCCCTGTATCCAGTCTCAGCTGGAAAATACATTATATTACTATTAACAATGACATGAAACATTTTAACAAACCTATTTTGCTATCAGTAATAAAATTTTTTTTTATAGATTTCTGGTTTTCAAAAGTCTGAAACCTTACATGGAATAAGAATTCTTGTTGTAATGGTACTAGATCTGTCAGTATTGTTTCCAGTACAGGTAACCAGTTTGAAATGATCGGTAGAGCTGACGTTGTGTAGCCGTAGAACATGTCCACTTGCAGTTAACATTTGTGTCCAATTTGAGTGCAGATTTGTAACCTGCCACATAACTACACCTGTCTGGTTGTTACATGTCTTGCATGTAACATTGAGATCACTCCCTTCTAGCACTTCGATGACGTCACTATCAATCTGCACACAGGCTGGTTCTGAAATAATAGTATTTATGTGTTAGGTTCTCAAGCAAATGGACACATCTGAGTACTGGAATACCATGATTACAGCAGATGGAAGGTGTATTAAAGAAGCAAAATATAGAATAGCTCAAGCAAAGGCAACATTTCACAAAACTGGCAAAGAATTAGTTTTATAGATGAATTATAAGAATTCCCTGAACAGATAAAAAGACATTTCAAGATGTCTTTAAGGAAATTTACTGATAAAGAGAACTGACTGCCCACATGAAAAAAAAGACAATGTGAATTCTTTGCTGTTGCCGGTGAGAAGGGGAAAACTGGACTGCATCATGATAGTGGGAAAGCCGGAGGGGGAAAGAGGCAGAAGGAGACAGACAGAGAAGATGCAGGACAGCTTGACATCATGGCATGGAAGATCACAAAGCGTAATGGCTAGACCTTTGACAGCGGACCTGAAGGTTGAGGGTTCAGGTCTTGACAATCCTTGACTTTTTCTCAAAAACCAGCCGGCTCCCGGGTCAGCCAAGCCTTAAATGGATACAAGGTAAATTCTTGGGAAGTAAAGGTGACTAGGGTGATTGGACCATATCAACTTTTGAATGCAGACTGGTAAAAAAAATACAGATCTAGCCGTATATGCCAAGGGTCCTTTCCTTCACATGGAAGAGCATCGGTGTAAGAATTGACTGAAAGTAAATGAGACAGAAGGGTGTGGTTAGACAAGACTGCCATCACCTCACAGCATGGACTATAAGAGGATCTGTTGAGTTATTTTAATTTGTCAGCTGACCGCCTTATGTTGATGTTGACAATAGTATTGAGAGCCGGCAGTGAAGTGAGCACTGGCAAACAACTGAACATAAAATTGTCTAGTAAAACCCTAAATAGCCAACAAATTCTGGAGTTGTGCAGCTACTGATATGCATTACATTTCACAAAATAAAACTTACCACACAGAAACAGTTTCTCTGCACTCATTAACTTCTGTCCTTTGTATGTGAAAAAAAGGGGAAAAGGGTGGTGGGTGGGGGGGGGGGGGGGGGGGGGGGGGGGGGGGGGGGGGGGGGGGGGGGGGGGGGGGGGGGTGGGGCTTTAGTCCACCTCACACATTTCGAGGTAGGTGAAAATAAGGCTGACTATGGGTTGTATATTAGTTAGTTAGTCTTTCCTCTTGTGTCGAGTGCGGCACATAGGGCAGAGGTCATGACTCTCCATGCATGGCGGTTCGTTGCAATCCGTTGTAGGTCTTGGATGTTTGAGTGGCCCATGAGCGAGCCTTCCCTGATGATAGTTCTACGTAGGGTTTCCCTTGGTCTTCCACGAGATCTTTTCCCCTGTGGTGTCCAAATGAGGGCTTAGTAAGGAAGTCTTGATTTATCCATTCTAAGGGCGTGGCCGACATAGTTCCAGCAGCGTTTTCGTATAAAATTAGACACATACTCTTGCCTGGATTCTTGCCTTATTTGTGTATTGGTTCGGAAATCTGACCATTTGATGGGTTGTATATAACTGTATAAAATCTTCCACTGTGAAACCATGACTGTGAAACCATGACTGTGAAACCATGACTGTGAAACCATGACTGCATTATATTACCAATTATAATAATGTGCAGCTACTGATATGCATTACATTTCACAAAATAAAACTGACCACACGGAAACAGTTTCTCTGCACTCATTAACTTCTGTCCTAGGGAAGGTGTGCTGTTAGTGACTTCAGCAAATTTATCTTCTATTTTGACTGCATGCTTGTTGAGGTGGCATACGCTGTCTGCTTCAGTAGTTGTGTGGACACATGTGACTTCTTCAGCGTCAATAATTCGTGAAGAGTTGCGCATCCAGGCATTGGAACAGTTGCATCTCAGTGGATTCCCTTGAAGATACCTGATGATGAAACAAGGGCACATAGATAGATCGTTTATAGAAAGATAGATCGTTAATAGAAAGATAGATCGTTTATAGAAAGATAGATCGTTTATAGAAAGATAGATCATTTATAGAAAGATAGATCGTTTATAGAAAGATAGATCGTTTATAGAAAGATAGATCGTTTATAGAAAGATAGATCGTTTATAGAAAGATAGATCGTTTATAGAAAGATAGATCGTTTATAGAATATGCTTTTTTTTATGTCCCTATAAATCAATGACAGAAACACTGACAAAAAGATATTGTGGACGGGCAGAGGGGCATTCAGCCCTCTTACACATGTTCTAATGAAAGGTGCCTCGAGAAGGCTAAGTGTTTAGTAATACTGATGATAATAATGCTGTGTGGAATGGCAAATAAATAAATTTAATTTTTGAAACCATATGACATTTATAAATAACAATTTGAAACATAAACTTCTAAACATACTTGGGAGAAAGGCAGCTCAACCCAGCCCTCCCCTGATCTCCCCACCCTCATCTGGTCCCTAACATTTGTAGGAGAGGGGGGATTAAATATGCTTAGGTTCCAGACCCTCTTTTCTATGTATAATTTCATTGATAGATCTGTATCTTTGAAGGCCACAAGTATATGATACTAGATCCGTATCCGCAATGGTTCATCCATGTAGTAAGTTCTGGATTGAGGCTCAAGCTAACTACACTATACAGCTTAGGCCTCACAGCCTGCAGGGGCCTCAACGAATTCCAGAACCTCAATTCAATGTATCCTAAAATACTCCACCTAGAGGAATTCAAGCACAGAACTACTAGGCTGACTGCATGTGAGCTGGCCACTGCGCCACTGCAAAAATAGAAAGTAATAAGGTCAAGTCACTGCAGTGACTTCAGAATATAACATACGTGTTAATATGAAAGGGCTGCTGATGAAAAACTTAAAAGAGTGCTAGAAATTACAATAATCATACAGCTGTCAATGTTGTTAAAGATGTCAAGAGTGTTAATGTTATTTTTAGCTAAACTAATAATCTTTAAATGAAATAAATAAGCTAAAATTCTCTCTCTCTCTCTCTCTCTCTCTCTCTCTCTCTCTCTCTCTCTCTCTCTCTCTCTCTCTTTCTCTCTCTCTCTCTCTCTCTCTCTCTCTCTCTCTCTCTCTCTTTCTCTCTCAACCTTCTTGTAAGGAAAAATAATGACAGAATCAGAGAAACCACTAAACAAAGGAACAAAAGACAGGGCTCTCCTTTAAATAACGGTCGCTAGCTGGAAGGCGACTGTCGCTCAGTTGGAGTTCACTCTCTTGGCTGCAGTGCAAATAAGGAGTGGTAAAGAGGGAATGAAACAAATGATATAGTTACCTGTCATCCTAGGGTTAGGCTTAGGGTTTGGGTTAGGATTTGGGGTAGGGTTAGGGGTAGGGTTAGGGTTAGGGGTAGGGTTAGGGTTAGGGGTAGGGTTAGGGGTAGGGTTAGGGGTAGGGTTAGGGTTTGGGGTAGGGTTAGGGTTAGGGTTAGGGGTAGGGTTAGGGGTAGGGTTAGTTTTTGGGTTAGGGTTAGGGGTAGGGTTAGGGGTAGGGTTAGGGGTAGGGTTAGGGGTAGGGTTAGGGGTAGGGTTAGGGTGACACATCATGGAAATGACGGAAGCTTATCGCTCATTACGACATACAGATCCGCAGGTCTCACATCTACAGTCTATAAGTCATGCATCGGAAGAACGCGGTCGCTAATGGGAGTCGCAGTGCGTGGTCTACGAGAGTCTTGCTTCGCAAGACCGCGGTCGCTAGTGTGGTCGCAGCGCGTGGTCTAGCTCTAGCAAGCATGTCGACCTCACTTTGTTTTTTGATTCGTGACTTGTCCGCTCCATATTTGCACTGCAGCCAATGGAGTGAGCTCCGACTAATCGGCCTTCGCCTTCCAGCTAGCGACTGTTATTTAAAGGACAGCCACAGACAGCTGTCTACGGATTTAAAAGTACAGCCGTACTCGCTTGCTCCCAAATAATGTTACTGCAATACTAGAGGAAACCATATAAGACAGTTAAGCACATGAAACATCTCTGATGTTTCTTTCAGCCAACGGCTTTGTTTACAGATAGAGGTGTTGAGCCCCAGGTTCTTCCACAAATGTATTTATTGTCTAAACCGTTTCAGTTGTGCTGGGGTATAACATAAAGTTATGTGGGGGACAATGGAAAATATTTTACACATTTAACTACAATGGCGCAACATATGTCTGTCAATAAAAAATATGTTGAGTGTATATTGTTTGAATGAGAGGATGTTGACCTGCTAATCTGATGGTAAGGTTTTATTATTTTACTATCAATTTCTCCTCCTCTTCCTTCTTCTTCTTCTTCTTCTTCTTCTTTTTCTTCTTTTTTTTTCTCCTTCTCCCTCTTCTTCTTTTTCTTCTTCTTCTGCTGCTGCTGCTTCTTCGGCCGCTTCTCCTTCTTCTTTTCTGCTCCTCCTCTTCTTTTTTCTCTTCTTCCTCCTTCTTCTTCTTTTTCTTCTTCCTTCTTCTTTTCTTCTACCCATCATTCCCCATCCCCTTACAACCCTATACCCTTAACCAACGCATGCCAAGTGGTCTTATCTTTTGCTATCACATATAGCTCACTCTACGCCCTAACCGTTGTTTTAAACTTTATTTTCCATTTAGTTTTATTTTTCATGTGTTATTACATTAAAATAGCCCAACCCCCTTATCCCATTTGTGATTGGTTTGTAAAAACGTTTTTCTCCTTTAGTCTGGTGAATGACTGGTTGGCTTTTCCAGCTAATATTATTTTACTGGATGAGGTAGCCAACCATTTTCTCAATCCTACTCTTGGTTTTTTACGACATGCTTGGCAGGTACAGATTGACATCACAGCATTCAGGACAAGCCCATATTATCTCTGTCTCCTCCGCAACAGACAACGAAGAGCTTCCATACTGATAGTACCCAACTGCTCTTCTTGCCTTCCCTATGAGTCTTGAGTGGCACCCAAAGACCACCAACCAATCGTCGCCAATACATTCTATCCAATACAGGTTTTCAGTGTCTTACATTTCATCTGTTAACCTTTCGCACAGGTTAGAGATCACCTCTGCTTTGTGCACTTGCAGTACACTTCCAAGTAAGGCCAATCCAGTCAGCTTATCTGCCTGCTCATTCCCAAACACATCTGAATACCCGGGCAAAATAGGGTGCATGTTAACTATTCTTTACTTCCCCAGTAATACGAGAACAATGTCCTCTACTTTAATGTATATTCTGGGAACATTAACTCTAGTGCTGGCTGTTTATGCAACATGAGAAAACGAGAGAACCTAGCTGTAGGGCATCCTTACAATTCCCTCACATCCAGGTGTTGTACAGTCCGCAAGGGAAAGTTCTGTATACAGTTTTGCCGCAGAGACCTGGAGATATAAAATCAGTTATTAGAATTTATCATATGCACTATCCACCGTTAAACGCATACATTGTGCCGTAATCGTTGTCATATAGTAAAGTAAATAACCTATTTCCACGTCCTAAGTGCACTTTATTGGTGATATGGTCAGCATCATGCCGGCCGCCTTAACTTCCCAGGACTTACCTGGTACCCTTTAAGGCTGAGTCGATCTGTGAACCCAAATCATTGTTGAGGAAAGTCGGACTCCGCCAGAACCTGAATCCACGACTCTCCAACCTGCAAGTGAGCGTCTAACCGGCAAGCGGCTCCCATCACCATCATAAAGCAGGTCCTTCATGACACAGGGCTTCAGTCACAACCCGCCAGAAGAAAACCTGCCCTTTGCTAGCCTTTTCGCGTCGTGCACTTTCCTGTCCAATGTAACTCTCATCTAATGTGACCACCTTCGTACTTACTGGTCGACTCCTGTGTCTTTTACATGGTAGCATGCCCTGCTTAGCGTTCTTTCCAAGCCATAACGTTTCATATAGACAAAGTTTTTTCACGACATAAAGCTGTTTAAGGGTCCTATTTTCTTTTATGTTAAGATCTTTTATAATCCCCCCTTTTTGTGATAATGTTGTTGGTTTTTTGTATTTTAAAAATCTTTCTAGAGCATTTCAGCTCAAAAGTTCCAAATTTCTTTCTTTAATTTTTCGAGTTATATACTATATTATTAGAAGCAGGATGCACTATCTAGGTAAGTAAATTTCACCCCACTAGGAAATCACACAAAGCAATAAACACCCAGTGGCACAGAGTGCCACCATGCGGATGAGGATCACCCATGGAGAGGACCCGGAAACCGCGTTCAACCATAAGGCTAAAAGTGACGAAGAATTGGAGCAGATGCATAACCTAAAATAAATTGACGTAAAAATGTTATGTGCAAGCATTTAAAACAAGGATTTAATTAATTTAATAATTAGAATTAATCCCCAGCCTGCTTATCTTGTTAATTCTATAAATATTTAATTATGCACTTGTTATTATCGACCTGAAATAGAACGTGAGAAAGAAATTTGGTGTGGGTTGGCCAAAGGTCTGTACAAAAACATAGTTATAAAATCAAGTTACGTAATTTTAATTATATTGGTATTACACTGTTACCCCATGCCATTAAACATGCCCAAGTACATAAGACGTTGAACGAAAGTTAAATGCTTTCGAAAAACAAATGCTTACATAAATTGATGAATATTAAATTGGATGAATTTTAAATACTAAATAATAAAAGTGAAGAAGGATAAATATCACAGGTTTCTACACCATTAAATATACAGAGTTAAAATAGCAACTTCCCGTGTGGGTTCTGAGGCCCAACACAGAACATCGTGCCAACTAAAGAGTACAACACAGAACATCGTGCCAACTAAAGAGTACAACACAGAACATCGTGCCAACTAAAGAGTACAACACAGAACATCGTGCCAACTAAAGAGTACAACACAGAACATCGTGCCAACTAAAGAGTACAACACAGAACATCGTGCCAACTAAAGAGTACAACACAGAACATCGTGCCAACTAAAGAGTACAACACAGAACATCGTGCCAACTAAAGAGTACAACACAGAACATCGTGCCAACTAAAGAGTACAACACAGAACATCGTGCCAACTAAAGAGTACAACACAGAACACATCGTGCCAACACAGAAGAGTACAAAACAGAACATCGTGTGCAACTAAAGAGTACAACACAGAACATCGTGCCAACTAAAGAGTACAACACAGAACATCGTGCCAACTAAAGAGTACAACACAGAACATCGTGCCAACTAAAGAGTACAACACAGAACATCGTGCCAACTAAAGAGTACAACACAGAACATCGTGCCAACTAAAGAGTACAACACAGAATCTCGTGGCAGGTAAAGAGTACAACACAGAATCTCGTGGCAGGTAAAGAGTACAACACAGAATCTCGTGGCAGGTAAAGAGTACAACACGGAACATCGTGCCAACTAAAGAGTACAACACAGAATCTCGTGGCAGGTAAAGAGTACAACACAGAATCTCGTGGCAGGTAAAGAGTACAACACAGAACATCGTGCCAACTAAAGAGTACAACACAGAATCTCGTGGCAGGTAAAGAGTACAACACAGAATCTCGTGGCAGGTAAAGAGTACAACACAGAATCTCGTGGCAGGTAAAGAGTACAACACGGAACATCGTGCCAACTAAAGAGTACAACACAGAATCTCGTGGCAGGTAAAGAGTACAACACAGAATCTCGTGGCAGGTAAAGAGTACAACACAGAACATCGTGGCAGGTAAAGAGTACAACACAGAACATCGTGGCAGGTGAGGAGTACAACACAGAATCTCGTGGCAGGTAAAGAGTACAACACAGAACATCGTGGCAGGTGAGGAGTACAACACAGAATCTCGTGGCAGGTAAAGAGTACAACACAGAACATCGTGCCAACTAAAGAGTACAACACAGAATCTCGTGGCAGGTAAAGAGTACAACACAGAATCTCGTGGCAGGTAAAGAGTACAACACAGAATCTCGTGGCAGGTAAAGAGTACAACACGGAACATCGTGCCAACTAAAGAGTACAACACAGAATCTCGTGGCAGGTAAAGAGTACAACACAGAATCTCGTGGCAGGTAAAGAGTACAACACAGAACATCGTGGCAGGTAAAGAGTACAACACAGAACATCGTGGCAGGTGAGGAGTACAACACAGAATCTCGTGGCAGGTAAAGAGTACAACACAGAACATCGTGGCAGGTGAGGAGTACAACACAGAATCTCGTGGCGGGTAAAGAGTACAACACAGAATCTCGTGGCGGGTAAAGAGTACAACACAGAATCTCGTGGCGGGTAAAGAGTACAACACAGAATCTCGTGGCAGGTAAAGACTACAACACAGAACATCGAGCCAACTAAAGAGTACAACACAGAATCTCGTGGCGGGTAAAGAGTACAACACAGAACATCGTGGCAGGTAAAGAGTACAACACAGAACATCGTGGCAGGTAAAGAGTACAACACAGAACATCGTGGCAGGTAAAGAGTACAACACGGAGAAACCAATCACTCTTAAGGAGTTTAAAATACAAAAATACATGGATTTATACATGAGAACTGTCACGTCTCAATGTCTGCGTATCAACATCACCATCATCAAGTACCTTGTGGACTGGCGTGGGCAATCATGCCTCTCCCCAGGCATTCGATTTCCAAGAGCATGTATCAGTTCGTGAGCTGAGACCCTCCATGCCATGACAAAAGGCTGTAAAGAATCGCCTCCTCTTGTCTTTCTCTGTCTCCTTATCCACAGGTCTGTCCAGTGGTCACAACTTATTCTAGTTTCCTTCTTCAATAACATGACAAAAAAGTGATGATTGTCTGTTTCTAACGTTTGTGATTTGTTATTTTCGAGATATCCCCTTTTTTAAAACATATTGGTTGCTCTTTTTAATTGTTTGTTTTGGGCAGTCCGACGAATTCTAAGGATTCTTCTGTAATATGTTAAAACTGACTCTATATAGGATACAAGAATTCTTTTTCTAACCTCCAATGACACGGGGGCGGGGGACACACACACACACACACACGCACGCACGCACACGCACACACGCGCCCACGCTCCCACGCGCCCACGCTCCCACGCGCACACGCGCGCACGCAGGCACACACACACACACACGTATATGTATTTTATCAAATTAAGAAAATGTATGCAATATATATATAACTCGGATATATATATATATATTGCTTAAATTTTCTTCATTTTACAAAATCAGTTTTAGCCTGTCTATGACTGAAAAGGAAGGAGTCAGGTGACGAGGACAGAATATATAATTAAGGAGTCTACTTGTCCGGTTCTGAACACACTGAAAATAAAGTCCGTTAGCTTATTCTTTCAATTTTGCTCTTTCTTTGTTCATCAACTGCTAATTTGTCTCTTTCTTATTGTTGTATATAGAGACCTACTTTTATTAGCTTCTTTCAAACAATCGTTGTTAGTCACTCTGATTGCCCAACGTATTCGTAACATTTGTCTCAGAATCCATATCTGTTGCTTCCAAACTCTTCGTAATTTGTTCAGTAACATTCTAAGATTCGCTACCATACAGCATAGCAGGTACTGTGTAACATTTTAGCACTCTATTTCTGACATTAAATGAGAGCGACTTGTGCAAGCAAGACGGTGGGTCAACTTGTGATTGATTATCAGGTTGGACGTATCTTTTCAAGCAGGGTGGTCTAAAATTTTCGGCCAGCGCTTTAATTTATATTATTTCTGACATTAAATGAGAGCGACTTGTGCAAGCAAGACGGTGGTTCAACCTGTGATTGATTGTCAGGTTGGACGTATCTTTTCAAGCAGGGTGGTCTAAAATTTTCGGCCACCGCTTTAATTTATATTATTTCTTTTTCATAAGAGATTCTCACTGTGTTTCTACTT
Source organism: Candidula unifasciata (assembly GCA_905116865.2). NCBI lineage: Eukaryota > Metazoa > Mollusca > Gastropoda > Stylommatophora > Geomitridae > Candidula > Candidula unifasciata. The sequence continues at coordinate 30,368 of CAJHNH020007846.1, read as the reverse complement.
CATATTCTTCTTCTTAAATATTCCTTGCTTTCTGTGTTATAGCTACAAAGATCACCCGCCTCCATTTATTTGTGTTATGTCATCACAATCGACGTCTTTGCACATTGGGCACTCCAATGCGTGCTCAGTCCTCCGATGCAGCAGCCACTCCAAGGTACCTCCATTGACTGTTTCCATGAAAAGTTGGTTATAGTATCTCCTATTTTTACCTTAAAGACGGCACAGACGTGGTTTGCCAAGCTTAACTGACGCATCGATTCTGCCATCCAGTTAGCGTCAGAGATTCAAAACTACCCCCCAGCCTAGTCCGTACGGAGCTATGATAACAGCTTTGCCAGGCTTTTTCCTGTTTTTAAAGTTGCATTACTTGCCACCTGGTCAGCTCTTTTCATTGCCATTTATTCCTTAGTGCCCAAGTGTGTAGATCCGTAAGGTGGAGGTTAACTGCGACTTCCGAAAGCTTTCTACCCATTCGGAACGTAGACTACCTGTTGTGAGTTTCTGAAGCATGCTCACTGAGTCTAAAACGCATGTGCTGCTGCTTGTTCTGCTACCCACGCCATTGATCTGGAAGAATCAGTTATCTCCATGGTCATACTAGACGTAGTTGTCTTGTAAGCGCCATTATTTTCTTCTCTTGTCACTCGAATTTCCCCCCACCTCTCTCTCTCTCTCTCTCTCTCTCTCTCTCTCTCTCTCTCTCTCTCTCTCTCTCCATTAAACATAGAAAATCATCACATGGCAAGTCAAACTAGCGAGTGAAACATGATCCGTACTTCAGTTAACTCTCCCGCCATGGGTTTCGGTGGTTCTTTGGCGAGGAGGGGTGGGGGGGGGGGGGGGGGGGGGGGTAAAAGTGGATAAGAATAGTCTCCCTGTCCCCTAACAAGCATGTCGTAAAAAGGCGACTAATTAAATGTGTTTCCTTTGAAATCGTAGTGCATCTGCCTGAGAGGCGGTAACCAAAAATCTTCATACAATTGAGCTAAATCCATCAAACGCACAATTCAAGTTCTGTAACAAGGCCAGCATCCAGAGAGTCGATAAACAACTAGACATTTCCACCGGAGTTTAAAACTGGCTAACCCTAACGGTAGCGAATAGACAGTCTGAGAAAATATAGATTCCTGTGCTAAAAACTGTGGTAAGCACGATTCTCATTGACGATGTGTTGTGGTTATATAATGAATTCTTCCCTTTGGACTCAGGCTTGAATTAGAAGAACAGAACGGAGAACTTATAGGTTACACCCGTGTGTCATGGTGTTGTTCCGTTGAATGAACATAAGCATTCTAATAAGGAGTTTACTTGAGGCAGTCGACGTCTAGGTATGAAGAGTTAAAATAAAAATACACTACTTTAGATCTATTCTAATAAGAAAGGGGGCGGACTTAGTGTTGAAAAAAAAATCCCTTGTCAATCGAATGAGTTAAAAATCTACCCAAAGATCTTAGGTGTCGTTGCAAAGTAAAGAACTGGGAATGAAGAACAGGTCGCATAGGTTACACAAGTGTCTGGTGTTGTTCCGTTGAAAACATAAGCATAATAAGGAGTTTACTTGAGAGTCGACGTCTAGTTTATAATCACTAAGGACAGGACTAGTTGAAGTATCGAATGAGTTAGAGTGGGTTAAAGTAAAAACTGGGTGGGTCGCAACAAGTTCTAAAAAGTACAGAGCGTCTGTTTATTCAAACAAAGTTGCTTGGTAAATAATGGGTTAACAATGGATTGCCTTATACCAGATCCACGGGTGCTCAAATTAGAAAGTCGAAAAAATCGAAATTAGGGTGTAAAATTGTTTTAGGTTACAATGATCTAGGCAAATGCGGCATGGACAAATACCTAGGATTTTCTTCTGATAATTACCAGGAATGTAGGGATGTGAATTAAAGATTTAGAGCTAAAACTGAGATTGATTAAACATTTCCGGAATACAATCATTTTTGTGGTTAAAGGATTATGGTGCATCTTAACATATAACACTGGCGTCCGCCCACGCTAGTTAGCATAAATTTAGAAGGATGGACATTTATACTTGGGAAAATAAACTCAGTTGATTTCTAAGAAATTATACAGCTCTTTGTAGTATAAGTAGGTTTTTATGTGTTTAAATAACTGATGTAATTGCGCTTCGGGCAATTCCATAGGTGCTCTGTCATGATAGGCGGAGTCAAGCTAATTATTTTCATTAAACAATGTGCAGACATCTGCTGTTCAAGGCTGCCGTTGATTGTAGTGTACGGTAAATGGGATGATGGTGTACGGTAAATGGGATGATAGTGTACGGTAAATGGGATGATAGTGTACGGTAAATGGGATGATAGTGTACGGTAAATGGGATGATAGTGTACGGTAAATGGGATGATAGTGTACGGTAAATGGGATGATAGTGTACGGTAAATGGGATGATAGTGTACGGTAAATGGGATGATAGTGTACGGTAAATGGGATGATAGTGTACGGTAAATGGGATGATAGTGTACGGTAAATGGGATGATAGTGTACGGTAAATGGGATGATAGTGTACGGTAAATGGGATGATAGTGTACGGTAAATGGGATGATAGTGTACGGTAAATGGGATGATAGTGTACGGTAAATGGGATGATAGTGTACGGTAAATGGGATGATAGTGTACGGTAAATGGGATGATAGTGTACGGTAAATGGGATGACAGTGTACGGCAAATGGGATGATAGTGTACGGTAAATGGGATGATAGTGTACGGTAAATGGGATGATAGTGTACGGTAAATGGGATGATAGTGTACGGTAAATGGGATGATAGTGTACGGTAAATGGGATGACAGTGTACGGTAAATGGGATGACAGTGTAACGGTAAATGGGATGACAGTGTACGGTAAATGGGATGATAGTGTACGGTAAATGGGATGACAGTGTACGGTAAATGGGATGACAGTGTACGGTAAATGGGATGACAGTGTACGGTAAATGGGATGACAGTGTACGGTAAATAGGATGATAGTGTACGGTAAATGGGATGACAGTGTACGGTAAATGGGATGATAGTGTACGGTAAATGGGATGATAGTGTACGGTAAATGGGATGACAGTGTACGGTAAATGGGATGACAGTGTACGGTAAATGGGATGATAGTGTACGGTAAATGGGATGATAGTGTACGGTAAATGGGATGATAGTGTACGGTAAATGGGATGATAGTGTACGGTAAATGGGATGATAGTGTACGGTAAATGGGATGATAGTGTACGGTAAATGGGATGATAGTGTACGGTAAAAGGGATGATAGTGTACGGTAAATGGGATGATAGTGTACGGTAAATGGGATGATAGTGTACGGTAAATGGGATGATAGTGTACGGTAAATGGGATGATAGTGTACGGTAAATGGGATGACAAGCTGAGGCAATCAGTGGCTAGATACTATAATTTGCTCAATAGCTGAGTGTTTTTTCCCATAGTATTTTAGCTAGCTTTTACAGAATTGTAGAAAAAAAACATAATTGGTGTTATAGACTTGATCATTAAGGAAAACTGGCTCATAAAGAGCATCCTTTCCCGAAAGCTGATGTATTGTGGTCACGTTTAACATCATGGTAGTTTGGGGGGGGGGGGAAGGGGGGGGGGTTGAAAGGTGATGGAGGCTAGTTGTCGGAAAACGAGTTAAAGGCCGACCTCTGCGAAGATGGATACTGGACATTCAAGAGGCATGGGCTATGAAAGAACACAGCGCTGGAGAATTGGCTGGAGACGTTTAAGCGTGCCATATATTATAATGTATATATATATATATATATATATATATATATATATATATATATATATATATATATATATATATATATATATATATTAGGAAAAGGATCGAAAGAAAATTACAATATGAGCTACATGAAGCACAAGCGGGTTTCAGACAGGGTAGAGGAACTAGGGATGACATCTTTAATATGAGAATAATTTTTGAAAAATGTAGAGAATACAACGTAGATCTTTATGGTTGTTTTATTGATTATAGCAAGGCATTTGATTGTGTCCAACACCACCAACTGTGGACTATTATGAGAAGTATGGGTTTTCCAGTGCATTCGGTGCATTTAATTGAAAATCTTTATCAAGAACAACAAGCCGCATTCAGAGCAGCTGGTGAAACATAGGATTGGTTCGAGGTGCAAATAAGAGTGAGGCAGGGGTGCATTCTTTCACCATACCTAGTTAAAATAGAGGCATAACATATAATGAGAAATGTCAAAAATAACAAGACTTGTGACAGTTATGATCCGCTCAAAATTTGTGGTAACCCTATTCCGGAACTCCGCTACGCAGATGATACAGTCCTCCTTTCGAACAGTGTAAAGGGACAATTTAATATTGTCTGTCCAAAAGCACAATGAAGATCAAAATCTGTTCTTGAATTTGAAGAAAACGAAAAAAAATGTCCACAGATAAAATTGGCTGTCACCCAAACAAAAATAAAAAATGGTGAAATAATTGAAAATGTCACTAACTTTGATTATCTAGGCTCTATAACAAATAGCAATGGAGACTGACAGAAATTAAAAAGAGGATGGTCATAGCAATGCAAAAATTAAACAGCCTAAAAAGTCTATAGTTAAGAGTTAAGCACCAGCAAGAAGATCAAAATCTGAATTTTGAGAGCATGCATCTTCCCTGTAGCATCATATGGATGTGAGTAGTTAACTATCTCCCAGTCCTTAAGAAAGAGAATATGGGTTTTTGAGCGAAAATGCTATAGAAAGATTCTCAGAATATCTTGGACGAAAAAGAGAAGAAATACTGATATCTTGAAAGAACTGAACATAAAGGAAGACTGGTTAATAAACAGCATCCTGTCTCGGACGCTGAAAAATATTAGTCATATCAAGCGCCACGACGGATTGGAAAAAATTTTTAGCAGAAGGCATGGTACCAGGAAGCAGGGACAGGGGCCGACCAACAAAAAGATTGGCACAGGATATAAGTGACTCCTTGAGTATGAAAGTACATGAGGTGGGATAGCTGGCGAGAGACCGAGCTTCGTTCATGCAGACCGTGATTTTTTTTTTTTTACGTATCCAGAAACCATGAGTTGTAAACCCTTTGGCTCGGTACTATGGATATCGCAACCCTTCGGCATTGATTCCATTATAGGTACCGTTAATCTGGAAGAAATGTGGCTTTTCTGCCTACCCCCGGGAGTGAACCCGGACCACAAGGAGTTCGTCACCCGGCCGCCGCGAAAGTCAGGTTTAACCAACTTCGCTAGAGAGCCGGGCATATATATATATATATATATATATATATATATATATATATATATATATATATATATATATATATATGTGTGTGTGTGTGTGTGTGTGTATACATATATTTACACACTTATGATAATATATATACACAGGTTTACTTACATTAGCTGGTGTAGTTTAGGCTCGTATAGGGTCATAGGGCATTATACAGCGTATTAGTTTTAAAGAAATTTGCCTGATAAACATGAGCGAGGCGAAACTGACATTGGTAGGCGGTCGAAATGAAACTTCACACTGCTTAGAAGTGACAAGGGGATTTGGCCAAGACTCAGGGCTCACATGAAAGGCGAGACGGGTATACTGTCAGACTGTTACTGATACCATAGGAACTAGAACTCAGCGCTTGCTGTTGGAGATGAGGACGAGGCGCATATGGGAATGTCCTGAGTGCTGTGCGATCAATTCTAAATTCAATATTCAACATCCAACATATAGTCTTACTGCCTAGTCACCAATGTGCTTTCCAATGTCGGCAGCAGCTATGAGCATATCGTTTACCTGGGCGTTTGTACACTCTGATTCCCCCATCATGACTTTCCATCCGGAATCTTTACTTGATTGAGAACACGACTGACTACCATTGCTTCGCGACCAAGTGCCCACTGAAGTCCATTCTGGTTGTATCATGGCTGAAGTAGAGGGCGTCGGACAGTCTGTTGTTTTCGTAAGTTTGCTTTCCTCAGACGGCGTAAAACAATATTCATTAATATAAATTTCTGTAACCTATGGTGCCTTTTCAAAGGTTTGAAATGAATTCTGTCCGTATTTCACAGTGGTGGATTTCAAGCTGTACGATAGACATGGCCAAAAAGACACCTTTTTGGGGGGGGGGGGGTGCTTAGTTGACCATGTTCTTAGTGCACTTGTATCAATGGGGAGGCGCACACGCCGTCTGGAGGTGACAGGTTCAATTCCCGGCACGGTAACTATAGCTTTCGATTTTTATGTTGTCTAGTGTGTTCTTCTATCTTTCTACTTCTTTCTATGAGTGCCGATCAATACACTTTCTGTTACTTGATTAAAACAATATTCAGAAAAATGTCTGAAACTATGTCCTGCATTTATGGTGCCCACTGTGCTTTAAGCAGACAGGAAATAGTTGCACGAATAAAGTGTGCCAACTAATCCGACCTGCATTTGTGTGATAATCCTTGCTCTTCGTGGTCTTTGGAGGTGTCTGGTGATGCCAGATGCCCGGAAACGTTGTTGCAATCGATAGCTGTTATCTGTCCGCGCAGCATGCTTTTATCGCACAATCCTGTCACGTGCCCAATCAGCTTTAGTCTACTACTAGTCAACCACAACTGAAGTGCAGTCCTAAAAGACTCAGTCTAAAATTGGAGACAGGAAATGTTTTAGGATATAACTGCGAACGGCGCCGTATTGATTACATTATCTGTCGAGCGCCAGTTAGTCTGACCTTATTGCATCTAACCAAGCATTTCTTTACAACTCTGTTTAGTTCTGTTTTTCAGTTTTTTTCCCCGCGATGTTTATATTTCTCACTCCTTCAACCCACACCATAGTACCATAGTATACTTCATGCATCTGAAGTCTTGCAAACGGGTCTAAAACACTCTCATCCTCATAAAGTGTCTTGACTGACGTGGGCAATCATGCCTCTCCACAATCTGCGATCTACTACTGCATGTATCAAGTCAAGAGTACATCTGCCTAAATGGCAAGCAACAGCCAACTACACACAAATAAGCCAGTAAAACGGATGTGCACACAACACTCAGGTCCGAGCAAAATGTCAAAGTTCAACAACCAGGACTTTCGCCAGAGATAAACAAAGAAGAAGGAAACAAATGTTTGTCCAAAGATGCGATCGAACAGAACAAAATTCTCTCGTTTGATTCTGTGATTATTGGATGTAGCAGAGTTTTCTTTTTCTTCTCGTCTTTTCCTTCCTGACGAAATTACTCTATGTTTTATTTTCATCTGAGAAAAGTGCGTTGTTTTAAAACATCATATTTTATTAGTTTCTGTTTGTCTTTGTTACTGTACGCCCTACTCCCCACTGCAAACATACACTTCTGTAGCAGCACAAATAATATGTTTATATTCTGAGACATTTTCAAAACTCCTAATCAGTTTTACAGCGCTGTTTTCGGGAAAATGTCAGTTTACTTTAAAGCCCATGTCATTTCGTTTTTTTTTTTTTTTTGACTTCAGTTTGCGACTGTTCTCCTGGTTTGTTTGTTCCTGGTTTTTCTATCATTTAGTGATCATATAATTTATATGGGGAGCGGCCGCAGGGTAGGGTTAGACTCTCGCCTTCGAATAGGAAGGTGGTGGGTTCTGGTTCTTACAAAACGTGACTTTAAATAAAAAAAATGACATTTGTTCCCAGGTCTACCCAGCCTTGAGTGGGTACCAGGTATAGTCCTGGGAAGTAAAGCGGCCGGCATGATGTTGACCATATCATCACCCAGTGCCGATTAGTCTATAAATTACAGGCCTAACCCAATACGCTTGAAGGCGTGGAAAAAACGTCCTTTCCTTGACCATGTCTAGAAACCAGCGAAAGATTCCTTTAATTTTTTCGCCGTAATTCAGTTAACGCTAACATTTGTTTTAGCGAACACATCTATAGTCAGGCCTTAGTATCGATTCTATTTTACAAGTCGCTTGCTGTATGGACTACACTTCCATAGCACACCAGCCAAACCAAATAGGCTAGGTCAACTAGAGTTCAGTCAGTGCATATATCCTCGAGAATAATTAATAAATTAGGTGTCGTCTCCACAGTTAAGGTTGCCTGCAGTGGATCTCTAACATGTTCTGTATTCCGCCCCTGTTATACACTTCTCTCATGCTACCTCCCTCTATCAAGAGATCGGCTAACTGTGAAATAATTGGAGATGCTGGTTTGATCAAACTTCGAAGTGTCCTTGTTCCTCCTGTAAAGAGACTGTAACAATAAACTTTTGACTAAAGATGATACTGAACCTTCACCCTTCACTTCCTGCAGGAGACTGATAGCTTTCCTAATTTCTTCTTTAGATGATATCTCACAACTGATATCCAGATCCGTTTTTAAAGGCTGAACATCCGCACGGACCTTTGGGATCTGGTCTATTAGGAATTTTAGGTATTCGACCTATCTGTCAATATGGTCTTTAGTGTTGGTTATAAGTGTTCCTTGTCAGTGACTAATCCAGCTGGCAATCTCTCTGATTTCCTTGTGGTATTGCGAATTTCTCTGATATATTTTAAAATTATCTGCTGAAGTCTGCGCTTCTTGTGACAGAGTATCTTAATATTTCCTTGTATTTGTCCGTATTCACCTCCCAACTTCCTTTTTAGAGTCTATGTATTTTCTATGAGCTATATGAATAAACTCACAGGGAGCAAGTACAGCGGGGATCTACCAGTCATCAGTAGAAATTATCCTCGTCGACACACGTTTCGGCCCACGATTCCTAGACGTAGGTGGGCCCTCCTGAGTTCATGAAGCTCAGGGCTGGTTCTCCGCTGCACGGAATTACCGGATGGTGTTTTACTTTCGGCCAGAGACAAGACGACTTGGTGGTTTCGCAGAAGGTACTGTGAGATAAGAAGCCGCCGCGGCAGCTTAATTAAAGCAGTCAGCATGCCTGGACGACCGAGCGACAAGCTTACTTTGGTTTACCGGACACATGTTGGACTTTTATTAGCAGTTGGCAGAGGAACACTGGCAGACAATTCGGACACGATGGACTTTCAAAGGGATGAGAAACTCTTTTCCGCTAGACACCCGGACCAGCTCACCGAGGCCCGTCCCCTACGTTGTTGCGCTGCGTCCATAGCCAGCTAGAGGCCCTTTCGGCCACCTCTCCCAGTTTTTTGAGTGTTCGTTTCCGTTCATTACCGCGAAATCCTAGTTCTTTCACCACATTGTAGAGCGAAGTGGAAACGAGGCCTCTCGCTCCCACTTCGACGGCAAATACCCGTACTGTGTAAGCCTCGTTTCTTCTCAGACCGGCTGCTAAATCACTGTACTTCTCGAGCTTGTACAAGTGATTCTCCTCCATAAGCGACTCAAACGGGACAGTCAACTCAATCAGGATGAGCTGCCGTTTTTGCGCAGAATGGAGAACGATGTCCGGTCGCAGGCCGGTTTTACGGATCAACTCGGGGTACCGTTCATTGCCTGGCAGATCAACCGCCAGTAATCAGCTCTAGTTTCGCTATTGTTTATCTCTGCTATTTTGCTTTTTCTTTCTTTCATGTTAAAGGGTTCCATGTGTGCTTTTTTTTTCTGTTTGATTTACCAAGGTCTTCTGCAGAAGATTCTTTCCAAATTCTTTTGTGATCTGTTCCCAGTTTAACACCCACCCCCTCCCCCCGCTAAATGTTGCAGAACCTGGTATTTATTTGAAACTGTAACAGAACATTAGTCCATATTTAATTTATCCCTGAGATATCCTACATTATATTGGTTCCTACGATTATAAGATGTTAACATATTTCTTGAGTTTCAACATAATTTTACTTACCACCAGATAATGGTCGGTAAATACATATGCACCTCTATAAGCCATATTATTATATAAGGTTGACCTATTTTTTTTTTTTTTTTTTTGTGTTTACACAGATTTGGTCAATTTCATTGGGCTGGTAATTTCACTGTTGCCCTGTGTTTTTCTTTATACGGGAAAATGCTTCCGTCAAAAAGACAATGGCTTTTTGCACAAATATTGGTGAATTATTTCCACACTTATGTCTTTACACTTTGCCTGTGTGTTCCCATAATCTCTTCATAGCCGATGCTATCGGATCCTATCTTGGCATTCAGGTCACCCATCAGAATCGTGGTACTGGTATTCCTTTAATTACTTATATAATATTTTGAAGCTGCGTATAAATTTCTCCTGATTTACATCATCCTTATAATTTACTGGTGCTTTAAGTATTTCAGGATCCTCTTTGGTGCTTCGGTGTTCGTGCACTGCGCTGAGATTCTTCGGACTCAGGCTTGAGTTAGTAGCAGAACAGAGCACTTATGGGTTACTACCCATGTGCCATGATGTTGGTCAGTTGTACAAACTATAAAGGTGCTCAACACTTATTACAGACGTGTTCACTTCTTTCGGGTGTTCTAAATGACGCTCTTATTATCCGTGGACTCACTGCTTACCGTTCTATTATTACTCTCCCTGCCTCTTCCGACAGCATCTGGGCCACTCTTTGAATGCAGTGAAAATTTTGCCTCTATGTGGCCAGACAACCAAATAGTTTCACCTGAATCTAAACTATTTTTCACTGCCCTAATCCATCTAGCTTCATAGAGTCCGAAATATCAACCCTGAAATGTTCACTTTCCCTTATTACCTCCACTATAATTCACAGATCATACACAGTTAGAAAACTACCAGTGCCAGTTCTAAAGATCTTCCTAGGTGAAAGGAGGTGAGTGTAATTCGGACTCCGTTCGGCTTTTCCCGCACCGCGTCATTATTATTGTCAAAAGAGCCTCTCCTCATCTTGGTTGGCTGTGTATTAAAGTTGCCTTTTTCGACTTTTCCATGATTGGCACCAACGCCATCCACAGTCGCCGCCTACGACATGTCTGCTAGGATGAAGTGTTACTATTCAGTATTTACCGTAGGGCCTCGGTAGCATGCGGGCTAATTAAATTATCATTTTGCTTTTATTCACTTTAGACATAGCAGAGTTGCCGGAACTTGTCGCCTTAGACACATTGGGCTCCCCTTCATAACTGTTGGCGATGAGGGGAGGGGGAGAGGCGGGGGTGGCTGAGGCACCCCTTTTCCAAACTGTAATGAAGCACCACCCCCCCCCCGCCCCCCCTCTCTGGCCCATGTACAGAAGTTGGTTGTGCTTTTAAGTTTTTTTTTTTTCTGATTATATAATTTGTATTTCATAAAGGTTATTTTTACTTGCGATTAAGCACATTATTATTATTTTTTATTATTATTATTAGAGGTAGCCGCCGTAGTTTAGACGCTCAGCTGAGAATCTCTAGGTTGTTTGTTCGGGTCCTGACTGGGGCCCGGAATTTTTTCAAAAATAACCTTGGCTCCCAGGTCGACCCAGCCTTGAGTGGGTGTCAGATACTGTCCTAGGAAATAAAGGCGACCTGCGTGATGCTGACCACATAACCCACCAAGTGCCGTTTGGTCTATGCAATAAAGGTCCCAATATTTCTAATACGCATGAGAGCGTGGGAAAAAGGTCCTTTACCTGATTTCTTCTTCTTCTTCTTCTTCTTCTTCTTCTTCTTCTTCTTCTTCTTCTTCTTCTTCTTCTTCTTCTTCTTTTTTCTTCTTCTTATTATTATTATTATTATTATTTTTATTATTATTATTATTATTTTTAATATTATTATTAAAATTATTATTATTATTAATTTTAATAACATTATTATTATTAGCACTTAATAATAAATCCTCCTTAGCCCCAGCTTTAGAAAATATATTAGCGGTTCGGCTGAGCCTGTCACTCCAATGGTTTTGGTATGTGTCGCCGCCCCAAATCACAGAGGAAAGCAAATCTAACTTAGTGCCCCAAATAATTAAACATTAATAGATCTGAATGGTTTTTATGGAAATTAGCTATTTACATATAGTTACAATTTAAGGTTACAATAATGTGCTGTAAATAGAGAACAGTAATAAGAATCCCATAGATGGACAAGAACGCCAAAATGTTAAAACACCGCAACATTACGATCCACAGAAATATTGAATGACTCACACCAGGAAATCTTGTGAAATGGTCTGAATACCATGTAAAGATCAAGGATAGCAGATGTAAAAAGGGAAGAAAATTATGGATGGTTTTACAGATAGACGAGGAGAATGTAAGGGATAGAACTTACCAGTTATTAGTGGAGACAGTGGTATTCAGTCGCAATGAAACTTTACCAATAACTGAATTCTCATTAGGCATATAGTAATCATTTATTGTGTTTCCCGTTCTGCCATTTAAAATCATGATCAATCAGCCCAGGATTGCCTCAAGGTTCTCCACTGTCTCCAGTGCTTTTCAACGTGTACACAGTGCTGATAACTGAGCAGCAGTTGCACGGGAGTGGCAGGACCATGTCATTCGCTGATGACCTTTTAGTATATCAGCATGGAAGAGATCATCTAGAGATTGCTAAGTCAATGCAGCGTGAACTAAATCGCACCTGCTCCTGGTGTGCAGATTCTAATGCTCATGTCAACCCTTTGAAGGCCGCAGTAACGTGGTTCTCCTTGAACACGCATATAGTAAAGGCAGACTTACCAGCAGTGGAAAGTAGCAAGGAAATTTTGACGAGAACAAATCTAATGACATACCTTGAGGTGAGGTTTGATCGCAGCCTATCCTTCAAAGAACATGTTGACCATGTCATAACAAAAGCACACAAAGACCTGTCAGCAATGAGGATCCTGGCTGCCGCTAACACTGAGCAGAGACTGCTTTTGTTTCTGTTCTAAGCACTTGTACTTTTTCCCCATCGAATATGCTCTTGCCATCCTCACTGTCAGCCATACTCGGATTGAAAGACTTGAGAAGGTGCAACATGAAGCAATGCGCATTATTCTAGGGTGCACTGGAGACACCTCTTGTGTAGCAATGAGGTACTTTCTTGACTTCCCTACCATGAACTACAGGATCAAGATCTGTAGGGCTCGTGCATACCTCAAGATAGGCTCAGATCTAAAGCACCCTTTGCACCACATGCTGTTCAAGAAAAAGGGCAATAGGCTTAATAGGGCAGAGGATGACATCATGCAGGTTTGCAGCCTTTCAGACATCCATCCATGTGAGGAGTGGATACCAACGTCTAAAGCGCCCAATCTCACATTCTCCTGTGTCGTGACGCTCGATAGGAATTGTCGGGAGCAGAATCCAGCTGGTGTCAATGCCGAGGTATGCGCGCTTATCAATGACAAGTCAGATGAGACAGATGTGGTCATCTTCACAGACGTGTCCGTTATAAGAGTGCATGGCATTTACTGCTTGCTCTTCAGACAGAACAGTTAAGGAAGCCAGCGGTGCCTTCTCAATGACCACCAGCAGCATGACGATGGTGGAGGTAATGGCGGTGACACAGACTTTCATGTTGCTGGGATCACAGGACTATTCAAATGTGTGTGTGCTGAGTGATTCTTTGAGCATGTTCCGGCAGGTCGATGCATGCTCATTACGCAGACAGTGGTCTGAGTCGTTACAAAATTATCCTGTGTGTGCAGTTACTTTCATATTCGTCCCAGGGCATGCAGGCGTTGTTGGTAATGAGAAAGCTGATAGACTGGTAGGTACTGCATTAATTGAAGATTGCCGCCCCATGGATCACGCAGACATTGTCATTGCCCTTAGAGAGATAGGACGTTCTGAGGATTTTGGAAGCAACGTGTCCACATCACTGCTAAGAAAACGCGAATTGGTAGTAAAGATCGGCACAGCCAAGCATGAGAAGTACACTGGACGCACACGAAGTCTTGTTAACCAACATAGTACTGGTACTATTAACCGCACGACGCTAATGAATATGTTGAGAAGGAAATATGAGCGCCTTTGGGTGTGTCCGGAGTGCTGTGAAGATAATCTAACTCATACCTCAACTAAAATCATGATAATTAATATCAATTAAAAACAGAGAGATATTTCTCAAAATATTTTCTATTTCTTTATATAAAGAGTTGGTTCTGTGGCTAAGTCGATGCGAACGCTTCGTAATGCCGGGATGCCGGGTTCGATCCCAGCTGCGGGCCATGCGCCTTGCGTTGGTTTCGACGGTGGTATCAAGAAAGCTGACCCTCCATAAAGCAATTGAAAACTACTGGACGTAAATTTGCCTAGAAAAACCACACAACAGCCTGTGGCTATTGGGGTTGGTTCTGCAACGTCCTGTAAAGGATACGCAAATAACCTTATATAAAGATACTGAGATTCCAACATAATTCAAATTTACGAATTAATAGATGATGTATGTCTTTTAACATAAATTACGATCTACTTACAGATGTTTCAGGCTGCTGTAGTTCTGTAGTGAACGTTGACCCATCGAGGTTAGTCTGGGCTGATTTTGTATGATCCTGAAGACAACAGGTACAAACAAAATTTGGCTGCTGTTTAATAACACACAATAGAAAAAACGACAAGAAGAAATAGCATACATGCAAGAGCAATTAGTAAAATTTAGGATATATGCTTGAAATAAAGCAAACATATTTTATGTCGTTATTTCGTTACATATAATCTTGAAAAATAAAAATAATATATACATATATGTGTGTGTGTGTGTGTGCTTTCTCCATTAAATTAATCACAGACCAAGAGACATGTATGCATTCATTGGTCAGAATGCGTAGTGCAAAAAAAAAAAAAAAAAAAAAAAAAAAAAAAAAAAAAAATGAGGAAAAAGTCAGCAATTCATACATTCATCCAACCATAGTCCTCTTCAACCTCCCCCCCCCCCTTCTTCGTCTTCTTCTTCTTCTTCTTCTTCTTCTTCTTCTTCTTCTTCTTCTTCTTCTTCTTCTTCTTCTTCTTCTTCTTCTTCTTCTTCTTCTTCTTCTTCTTCTTCTTCTTTCTTCTTCTTCTTCTTCTTCTTCTTCTTCTCTCTCTCTTCTTTCTTCTTCTTCTTCTTCTTCTTCTTCTTCTTCTCCTCCTCCTCCTCCTCCTCCTTCTCCTCCTCATCCTTCTCCTCGTCCTCATGTTCCATAGGCCACATGTTGATAGACGATGTAAAGATCTTCTTAGTTCATTATAATTTAGAGGTTCACAACCTATGAGTCGCGACCTTTTATTTGTGGATCGAACCACCCTTCCATATGAGTCACCAAAGACCATCGCAAATCAAATATTCATAGAAGTTATAAAGTAGCCACGAAAATAATTGTATGGTTGGGTTTTGCCACAACATGAAAAACAGTATTAATATGAGAAACTGTATTAAAGGGTCGCGGCATACGGAAGAGTTGAGAACCACTGGTCTAATTTGATGTATAAGTTTGTTTTCGTTTACAATAAAAATTTTCAGAATACCATTATTGCATATTTTGTGTGATCTTCCAATAGCTCTATGTTTTCTATATGTCTTCAGTGTTGTTTCTGTGTGGTCGACATTTACCAGAAGAACCTTCACATGAACGTGTCTGATTTCTATATAATCTGTAAATCTCACACAGAACAGTACAACTCTTCTGGTCTGATCTTGACGCTGGAATCATAGATATAGAAAATCTGTCTTTCTCATATATTGCCTAAAACAAGGCGATGTTCAATTCTGAGGCAGAGCTTGCATGTCACGATGACTTTAAAAATAAATGTTTGGGTTAGCAATAAATGCTGAAGCGTCTAGACATGAACATAAACCACAGTAAACAGTGCATTTGATTATAAACTGGGTAGTGCAAAAATGTGTATAGGAGAATTAACACGGATCACGTAAGAAGGACAGGTAAAAATGTCCGTACTATGGTACACAAAATCACTGGTTACGTTTACAGAATCTTCGCCCTAAGGCTGCCTACTTTACAAGCAAGCTTCCCCGTGTGGGCTCTGGGGCCCTATTATAGGGAAAACAGGAACAGACCCACTGCCTATCCAAAATCATTTCGTAAGATTCGACTTATTGTGAGCTTCCTTTAATGTCGGAGTGCGTCTGCCTAAGAAGCAAGAAACCAACAATCTGCGTACAAATAAGTCAGATCTGTAAAACGGGTGCACATGCAACACTCAGGTTCTGGAACAGGACAACAGTCCAGAAGTGGACGAAAAACTATAACTCTTCGCCCGAGTTTACAGCAGGTGAACGTGAAGAAGAAGAATAAAACAAGAAAGCACTGTCGCATAAAATGACAAGGGATAAAGATCAGATTTGACTTGATTTGAACAACGAATCAACAGCATGGCACACGGGTAGTAACCCATAAGTGCTCCATTCTACTTCTAACCCAAGTCCGAGTCCTAAGTAGCGCAGCGCAGTGCTGGAGCTCCGTTGCACCGGCGAGGATCCTGAAATATTTGGAAAGATTTTTAACTACAAACTTGGCCCGGCAGCGCCGTTTGGCTACACTTTTCGCTTTCCAACTGTCACGAGATTTTTTTAACTCGCGCAACAATACACACGGGCGTCCTATCTTACTACCCCGAGACTCGGGAAAAATACCAGAAGTCCACGTGAAAAAAATCCCAGCATTCACCGGGGATTTAACCCAGGACCTCCAGGACTCGAGATGGACACAATATCTCGAGACCGCTCAGCCTCGATATCTCAAACACTCAATTAGATAATGGCTTTGCCCAATGTACCATCACAACCAAGTGATTTATCTACACAACGCGTTAAGTTGTTCTAAAACTTGTATTTTATATTTCAAATAAACTTGTTATTGGTGAATTCCATATAATTTTGAGGTTAAAAATATCTTTTTGTAGGGTTCAGAATACGACATCACACTAAACTGCATTTGACTGGATCAGATTGCCAAAACTGACCATACTTGTTCGCATTGTTTTTAAGGTCAGTTTTGGAGAGGATATGTTCTGGTTCTCGCTCATCTGGCAGTCTTGACTACAGCCATTTGATACTGTTGTGAAGTTTCTCTGTCATCTTTCCAACTAACATATGTGTTTCAATACATTTTGTGCAGCTACCATCCTCCAGTAAAACACAGCGTGTCGTTGCTTCACCGATTGCTGTTGACTTCTCCTCTTCCCCTCTCCTAGAAACCTTGTAGAGGTCGTTAGATCTTTTTATGTGTCTGTACCATTGCATTTTCCGCTTTTCACTTCAATAAAAAAAGGTTCATAGTTGCCGGTGTGCTGAGTAATTTTATGCGGTGAACTTTACCAACTTTTACTACCATACCCTAGTGGAACTGTTCTCAAACTGGGTGCCGCGAGCGTATCTCAGGGGTGCCGCGGCAATAATCAATCATGTTTCAAAATCTGTTTGAGATCAGGAAAGCAGTTTGAAGCTGAAATACCATGAGGGAAGCCAAGATCAGTTTTTGCTTGCAGGTGTATTCAGAAGACATTGCTACTGTCAAGGCTGCAGGACCTTCCGAATGTACACTTACATAATAGATACAGTAGCAAACTTTTTGGATAAACAGATGTGAAGGTACAATTACCTAAACTTCTCACACACGTAAAGAAAATAATGAAACATGCATCCAAACAGTTTCATTCATCGCATTAAAGACAACTGAAAATTAAATGGGCACTGTTGTTTCTCCTTTTGCTAAGTAATTTAACCGCTTTGAGGATAGGTTTGCCACGAAATATTTTTTGCGCGACAAGAGTGCCGCGGCGAAAAAAAAAAGTTTAAGAACCGCTGCCTTAGTGAATAAAAAATATTAGGGACGGCGAAAGTCCACATATTCAAGGTGGGCAAATTAAAAATTTATTATTAAAAAAAAAAAAAATGTCAACAAGGAACATGGTCCAAAACCATGGAAGGAGAAGACGGATATACAGTCAAACCGTTACTAGAACCATCGAATTTGGAACTCTTCGCTTGCTGCTGAAGATGGAGTCGGGGCGCTTGTGGAAGTGTCCCGAGTGCTGCGATATCAATTTTTATTCAACATTCAAATTTGTCTGGTCGACAAGTTCACTTGTATCTGTCCACTTGTTTTCTTTTCGCCTCGTTGAAATTTCAAGTCTTATTTCAACCGCCAGTGGTAGGTTAACTCTGACATGTCCATTTGACTTTTCTACGAATTGTATATTTGAGGTGTAGGTTTATACCTTTCTGTGAAGTTAAGTCTCAGGACTAATGAGCGACTGGCCGAGTAACTAGAGTGTTTGACGTTCATAATGAATAGCCGGGTTCGAATTTTCAGAAAGATGATGGATGCATTGTCAATTAAAGGCAAAGATAAATATCCTAACATGCACGGTTAGGAGACGACTATGTCTACCGCTGGCATAGACAGTCCTGAAATTAGATTGTCTGAGTTCCAACACCGATGGTGACAATTTCAACCCGATTAAAAGCCCGCCCGACTTTTCCATGTGCGAGTAAAATTGTCCCAGGCCCTCTGTCAACTCCCAACCGAATTCTAGGCTATCCTGCGATCAGCTGAAGTGACATTTCATCAACAAGAAGTAAAGAAAAACACAAGTTTAATGTGAACAAGAAATTTGGTCTCAGCGGGGTTGTATTAATTTGAATAATGGTTAGCACGATTTTCTTTTAACACGAACACTTGAATTTTCCGTCCTTTGGCATTCGTATAAACGACGTTTTGTGGTACGGAGGTATTCTGTTCACACTACAACAAATCCGTTCAGGTATATGCATGAATCACGCAATACGCAAAGACTAGACTAGCTTGTCAAACAAAAGACTGCAAAAGTTTATAAATCACGTTTTAATATACCTCATACAAATCTTACAAATTAGTAATTTATTATAGTGGCGCAGGCATAAGTGTGCTGGCTGTGAAACTCACTAGTCCCTAGATTCAACCATAGCTAATACTAGAAAGGCATCCATTCTTCCAGCAACACGTCTCCCTTGTAGACCGAAGTGTGTAAATATGGTCAGGTTAATATAAACAGTTGTCTTATAACCCAACATATATTGTGCTTTAAAGCTGTTTACATCTGTTTAGCCGACAGCCGGTAGCCGTTCACAGCTGACCGCATGCCTGCAGTTTAGCTAGTGGTTTGAAATATTTTCTTTCTGTTTGGCTCAGTGTTAACGAGTGGATGATATAGCTATGATTTGACAAAACCAAATGATCAACGTTAAATGGAGGTGGAGGCGGTAACTGTAGCTCTCCGGTGGCTAGAGAACAAGATGCATACACATGTCGTAATTTGAACAGACTCGGCAAGCTTGCTGAAAAAGGTGAAGACATGTATGCTTCGAGCAGAATGTCAAGCTTCACGGGAAAGTTCACGGTTAATGAGCATACTTTAGATTTTTTTTTGCGGACCATGCCGGCTTAGTGGGTAATGCACAGGCATAAAAATTGGCTGGATCTGCACCACTGGATGGTGAATTGATACATGACATGGCAGATGTGGTCAAGGCCCTTTGGGAACAAGCAAAGGAATCAGTAGAGTATTATGGCCTGGAGAGAATGAGGCACCTGGGTGTAACCAGAGGATCTGGCCAGCTCACTACACTCAGAAGAAAGGCAAGACGAACATATACCAAATTGTGACGGTGCCATCAGTAATCGAACTATGCGCTGGCTACTACAGATGAAGACGGAACACGCGTGGGAATGCCCCGAGTGCTGGGATGTTAATTCTTGATTAAGCCTAACTCAACTCAAGTTGATTCAAAGGAGACATTATTACCAAACTCCCCAGTCTTGCCTTCAACCTTGATTGGTTCTTTCAGATACTTCTCAAAATTTGCAGCATCCATAAATTCATCCTACAGGGGTGAGTAGTCCACTGTGTACTTCAGGGCGATCTTCTTTTTCTTTTCACCTTTTCCTTGGTGGTTACCCGCTTGTTCTAGTTTTAGGGTTTTAGGAAGGAGGTGGATGTGACCACTGCAGCTTTCTGTCACTCACCACTGCTCCAAATGTGTTCCCCCCCCCCCCCCCTTTTCCCCCTTTTTTTTCTTGTTACAGACTTTGGTGATCTATTCTGAATTGATCACTCCCTTTCAAGAAGTACTGGACATATCTAGCTTGTCATACATCAATTAACTGTAGCAACAATTTACGAAGACAACATTACGATCCACAACTTCAGACTCTAATAGTATTTTCTATAGTGAGACTTTCTATACCCTACTATCAGTACGTATCACTGGGCCGTTTAACGTCACACGTCACAAACAGGAGAGATAATCTGTCCCTTTGTGTTTGTATGTGTGTATATACGTGTGTGTGTGTGTGTGTGTGTGTGTGTGTGTGTGTGCGTGAGTAGACAACATCAGAAAATCAGCTAGATTATGGAAACAGAATATGTGGGACAATGCACTGTTGAAAATTCAATACAGCTAGCTGACCTTGAAGGAGCTTTTTTTATGATGATAGTGATGACGTTACTGATAACGACGACGATAGTGAATTTGGTGATGATGATGTTGATAATGATGACGACGAGGAGGAAGAGGACACTAATAGTGACAACGGTGACACGGATGACGATGACAGACTACGTCTAGCTTACAGTAAAAAAAAAAAGAAAGTCTACTTACATTTTAACGACCATTTTGGCGTACTCAACGGGCATCTCCGGTACAGTGTCCAGAATATCTGCCTTGGTACACACTAGGCTCACCTGATCAAGGTCACTCTCCTCGCACGAGCATGCCCCTGGACATCCACCCGGTCGGCAGCTGGTCAGATTTGGCAAGTAAATAAGTACATCGACAAGGAGAAGCGAAGTTTTAAACAACAGTCTCCGAGACACGCACATAATTGTTGACACTTCAGTCTAGATCTGTAACGAGTGATCTTAGGTGTATAAATGGAAATTCTTATTTCCAGAAATGATATATTATCACAGTATAGGTGAGCTAAAATTCCGGAGACCGATGATAAAATATATAGCAGAGAAAATAACACACTAATCCACAGAAGACATCTTTAAAAAACTGACGCATTGTTAAATATTTAAAGTGCTAGCAAAGATCCGGTGTTAGCACAAACTGCGTCAAGTTTATTTTTGCACGGCACAGACGCTGGTTAACGGAAATTACTACAGATGGTGGTTTTCAGCTCTTGTTGTTTGTCCGCTGTTTTATGGTGTAAACGACAATCTGCAATAAAAAGAATGAATTTAACTACTAAACTGCTTCAACAGAGAACCAACTGTATGTAGTTTACTCGTAAGTCGACTCATTTTCGATCTCGTTTGTATCAATACTTTTCAGTTTTGTTTTGTCAAAACCGAACATATATCACTGCCTCGATATGTTAAAGCCACGTCAAACCTCGCATGTGTACAGAAGCAGTGAGTTGTTTCTATTTTTTTTCCAGTGCCAGTACTCCCACAAAGTGTCTAAAAAAGGGAACTGGTACTTACGACAAAATATTTAAAAACGATGTGAGTGCATCCATAAAGTGTCTAAATGGGGTGCTGGTACTCACAACAAGTTTGTAAAAACGGTGTAAGTACATCCGCAAAGTATCTACAAAGGGGCTGATACTCACTGCAGAGGTGTCTAAAAACGGTGTCAGTAATTCATAAAGTGTCTAAAAAGGGGTGTTGCTATTCACCATAGTGTCTAACAAGAGTACCAGTGCTTAGGGCAAAGTGTCTAAAAAGGTGCAGGTACTCAACACAAACTGTCTATTACAGTAGCTGCAACAGAAATGATATCGACAAAAAAAAAAAAAAAAAGTTCACGTGATACGCACTGCTGCATACTGCTAGAAAAAGGGGAAACCCGAAGAAAACAGGTGAACGCACATTCTACCGGGGAAACATAAATACATGTGGAACAAGGAAAGGAACTACAAGTCCACATCATCCAGTAAATAGTGAGGCAATTCTTCATTAGCGATGTTATGCGGACTGGAATGGCGGTGTAAGACCTGTTGCTGGAACGTTGTGCTTTGCATGCTTCACTCAGCCACAGGTAATGTGCATAGGTAAGTTTGCTGGAGGGATCAGATCTGGTCAACGTGAGATGATGGGTAAGAAGAAGATATGTATGCGGGTTGAGATACATAAAAGAGAGATATTTTGTGTTGGCTTGGCTAAAACTAAATTGTAGCCCCCCCCCCCCCCCAAAAGGGGGCGGAGTGGGATGAAAGGGGGGGGGGGCTAAAATGTATTGATATATGCTATTCTAAGCCTTCCGTGATAGAGCGGATCGGAAGGTCGTGGTTTTGCTCCCAGACGGAGCCGGACTTTTTTCAAAAATGGCCTCGAATTTCAGGTCGACCCAGCCTTGAGTGGGTACTGGGTGCAGTCCCAGGAAGTAAAGGCGGCCGGCGTAATCTTGTGCCGATTGGTCTATAAAATATAGGTCTAGCCCTATATGCCCTATACGCCTAAAGGCGTGGAAAAGGGTCCTTTACCTTTACTTTTTATTCTAAGCCTCGGTAATATTTGAAGATATGTTGATAAATCGACTGGCAAATAGAGACACTGAGGCAGGTGTTGTGTTGTGTTATGTTATCACAATAGACAAGGGTTGGGGTTAGGGTTAGTATGAGGATTAGGGCTAGAATCGTTGCCAGCAACGACCGCCTCAGAGACACCGGCTAACCATATCCCTAGCCCTAATTCCTAAGCCTAACCGCAACACATAACCCCCCTAGAATAGTGCACTCTCCCGTGAACTCCATGATTTCCTGTGTTTGGGGTGAATTTAAAAAAAAGTACCAAATATTAAAAGAACCTCTGATTAACACTGTTAACAGTGGCTGTACTGTTAGAATGAAGAACTCTCTTTCGGGAGACGAGTAGAATTCTCGCTAAGGTCATTGAAATGGTTTTCTGTCGGGAGGTCATTTGGTGGCCACTGCAGCAGCTTGAGGGATCTTTATCTTCAGCGCCCCCCCCCCTTTTCTCCACTTTGTTATACATTGTATAAATACAGACTAAAAGGTCATAAAAAAATCCCCGTGTTGATTCCGGGCCACATTGTAGGCTAAACAAGAGTGGACCCACTGCCTCCTTAACGAGCATGTCGTAAGAGTCGACTGATTGGGGGCTTAGAAGTCGGAGTACATCTACATGAGAGGCAAGACACCAAGATTCTGCATACAAATGAACTGTTGTGCACGCAGCAATCGAACAAACCTAATTTCCAGAGGTTGACGAAGACCCAAAACTTTCTATCAGAGTTTACATCCGGTGAACGGCCCGACTCTGTAGCGTAGTTGGCTAAACCGGATGGCGCGGCGACCGTGTGACGAACTTCTTGTGGTCCGGGTTTACTCCCAGGGGTAGACAGAAAAGCCACATTTCTCCCAGATTTACTGTATTTATCAAGGCCGAAACGTTGCGATATCCATAATACCGAACCTAAGGGTTAACAACTCATGGCTTTTGGATACTAAAACAAACAAACATCCGGTGACGGCGAATAAAAGGGGCAGGGTGGGTTGGGGGGGGGGGGGGGCGTGGGAGATCTTACTCTGAGTGCATAGCGTCTTTTTAAAATACTCAAAGATTCCCACATAGAGATGTACAGAATTTGAAATATAATAATAAAATTAGAAACTTACGTGCAAGTTTAAAAAAAAATAATATGGGTAAACTTCAAACACAAGTAACTCTCAACGTTGTAACAATTCAGTTCTTGTTAACATGTTCTCAAATTACAACCTTTTTATACCTGACTAGTGCACGCAAACGACTTGCCTTTCTTGAATGTACGACTGTGCATATCCTACTTACTGCAAGTGCAAGCTGACATTCGCTAATTATCACCTGTCTCAGTGATAATGACAAGGAAAACATATTCACATTCCAGCTCTTAACCCAAATGAAAGCTGCGCACGTGAAAGCTTGATGTAAATCGCAGAATGTGTTTTTCTTGTTGTTTGCAATTTTTTTTTAAAAGGTAACTCATAACAATTGTAAACTGATGTAAATAAATTTCATGTCATTGATAAGCACTTGCATTTGAGGTGGAAAAGGGGATGGGGGGGGGGGGGGGGAAATGGTAGGGGTGAGGGCAAATCTATCGCCCCTGACCAAGCATGTCGTAAAAAAAGCTACTAATTAGTGTTTACTGAAAATGGATCTTTTGGGGAAAAAGGCACAGATATTACAGCTTATCTATAAACCACAACATAAAGTGCCAATAGTCCTTTTAAGGTTGAACACAGCAGCAGCAGCAACAGAAGAAGAAGAAGAAGAAGAAGAAGAAGAAGAAGAAGAAGAAGAAGAAGAAGAAGAAGAAGAAGAAGAAGAAGAAGAAGAAGAAGAAGAAGAAAAAGAAGAAGAAGAAGAAGAAGAAGAAGAAGAAGAAGAAGAAGAAGAAGAAGAAGAAGAAGAAGAAGAAGAAGAAGAAGGAGGAGGAGAGAGGAGGAGGAGGAAGAGGAGGAGGAGAATACATCGGATATAAGGACAAGTGGGCTTTTTAAATTAATATAAACTTAACTGACGAACCTCAATGGGAGGCAAAAGGACCGAGTTTCCTCTGAGATATAGAAAAGATCGTTCAAGAAAGATAGAACTAATTCGAGGAACACTTCGAGCCCTATTTGGCGTATTAGGACATTACACGAGAATGCTGATGTTGATGATGAAAAGTACACTCCCTTTTCCTTTTGCCGCCTGGTAAGCGAAGTAATGAATTTTGCACCACAGTCTCCAACATAATGCCTCCACAAATTCTCTGATATTTTGTGGTATCAGGACAAATGGCTCTAGAGAATCGTCGCGTTCTGGCTTCCTCTAAATATGTTTTTCATAATCGTTACAAGTTTTAGGGTATTAAACACGTGACATATCGATGCCGAAGAACACAGTGACCGCAGACAATTTAAAGATGGGCGTCCCACTTTTGAGATGTACCATAGAGGATCAACGTTCTGTTATACATTTATTGTTTCTAGAACAGATTTTCTTCAGACTCATTCAATGAAAGGATATCTTGGCAGCGAACATCTAATTAGTTACTAATGTGCTGATACCAACAATTCTCTTTCATCACGACTGGCTCTATATATAGCTTTTTTTTCTCACATTACCCGACAAAGATAAAGTGCATAAAACATTCCTAATTTAAGTGAAATGCTAACGCTATTCTAGATTTGATGTCTTTAACTCCTCCAGTCCTGGACAATTTTACCTCAGCTACCTCTATCCCACATTTATTTGTGTGATTTAAGTGACAGTAAAAGTGAAAGGTCCCTTTCCCACGCCTTTAGGCGTATTGGGAATACAGGGCTAGACCTATATGTTTCAATACGAATCAGCATTTGGTGGGTGATGTGGTCAGTATCACGCAGGCCCTTAGGTGACGGTCACTGAGTTAAAATAATACAATTATTGGACAAAAGGTGCTCAAGCAACATACGGGTTGTCGTGGATCAAAATGACGGAAATATGAAAAACAGCAGGAATAACGAAATGTGCAGAATATAAAGGTTAATCCAACAGAGCATTGTGGGTAACCTAGTTCTGAAAGACCTAATCAATGTCTACTGCAGTTTTCAAGAATCCAAGTATTTGAACACATCGACTGGCTTCATACTAGACTTGGGTTTATTTTGGAACATATTTTATTACTTTGTAATTATCATCAATTTTGTTTTTCTCATGTTTTCCTAAGACACATCGGGTTAACGATCCCAATTTCACTGCACAAGGCCGTCCTGAAAAGGAAATACAGGCTGGATAGCAATCTCCTGAATTAAGTTTGGCTACAGTATTAGGTAAACTGTTTAAAGAACGTTGTATAACTAACAGCAAGTTTGCTTTCTTTGTGTGTGGTTTCAGTAGGCAATTGTTAAGTAGTTTGCCATTGCTCTGTAAACGGTCGGCTCTCTATTCTACTTTTAAACCAACGCACTGATGTCTGCTAACAAATCATTTACAGCTGAGATCGACCCCGGTACCCAGTATTACGAAGCCATAGATGCTGGCTGCGATACACTGTCTTCTTCTTCTGCTTTTCTAGCCCTCAATGAAGCATAGGTCCTCAACAAACTCATGCCAAGTCATCCTTCGCTATCGTATGCAACTCTCCCCATGTCTTCCCCATCTTTTTAACTTCACTCTCTAGATCCATTCTGCATGTGTTTCTTGGTTTTCCTTTATTTCTATGCCCTGTGACTTCCCTTAGAAAGACATTCTAGTTGCATTGTTTTCAGGTTTTCTTAACGTGTATCATATCCAACGCCAACGTCTTTTCTTCATATCTATGGAACTTGTTTAGTTATTTCCTGAAGCTCTACATTAGTGATTCTATCATACCATTTAATTCCCTCTACACAAGCCAACCTTTATTGTGGTGACGGCACATCATTTTTGTTTTTAAAATGAAGTCAAACTAAGACTTTTGTTTCGAAACTTTCTTGCATCATTTTTGTTTTTAAAATGAAGTCAAACTAAGACTTTTGTTTCGAAACTTTCTTCGAATGTTACCCAACATTTCTAATCGCACTTCATGTTCAGCGATCAAAACTGAATCATTGGCAAACTACAGTTGGCTTACTTTATACCCATTAACTGATATTTCTGGTATGTCGAGTATGCTTTCATTATTGTTTCACTTTACAAAGTAAATAGATCAGATGATGGACACAGTGTTATAAAACACTTTGTTTAACCTGTTAAACAGTTCATTTGTAATCGCTATTCCTTACTGCTGCTTTGTGTTGTTAGTATGCTTTTATTTAATTATCCTCAGGTCCAGATCCCCCCCCCCACCCCCACCCTCACAGGAACAAGAAGCTATCGGTACCAACGACCACGAAGTATTTTTAATTTAAAGGTGGCGTTAGTACCATAAAGTGTCTATTACAGAAGCAATGAAGAAATAATGTGTGCCTCAAGAAAGGCGACGTTTCGGTGCAACTCTGCGTATCGTCAGGAAAAGAAACCATACTTGCAAGATGTTTGCCTTCAATGCTTTCTTTTTTTTTCTAACGTTCTTATAATTTCTTTATTTTACTTTACCAAATGTCTTATTCGTAGCGTGGTCAATAAAGCCATACGGACAAATCTTTCATCTTTCCTGTCTTTCTTTCTGCGGATGTCATCAACATGGATATGTCTTTACCTTTTTACAGACTTAGTGGCTCCTCTTCTACCTTGTTTGTAGAGAGATCGCCAGACGTCTGTCAGCAGTTTTCTTTCTGGCTTTGTTCCATTTTAGGCCTCTGTCAATTAGGGACTGTCGGATTTTGTCTTCCCAGCGAACCCTGGGTCGTCCTGGAGGTCTGGTTCCCTGGTTCTTAGACTTCCATGCCTGCCATGGTGGCCGATTTTCTTCCATTCTGCATACATATCTAAACCATCGTAACTGTGACTGATCCACTCGAGTTTTTAAGGCACAGGTTTCAAGGTCATCACTTACTGTCTGAATACGATCTTTGTCCCTTCTTGTCACTTGGACTACCTTTCTCAGATAATCTCATTTCTGAGGCTTGAAGCTAGCTTCCTTCAACTGTTGTCATTGCCCATGACTCGCACCCATATTTCAGGACTGACACATAGGTAGAGCGTATACAGCCATTTTTATTCCCTTGCTAATTTGTCTTCTAACTGCCCTTCAACAAAATGTGGTTTCATTTTGCGAATATTCAAAATATTTTATTTATCATCGAAATGGAAGAAAGGTAGTATGACGGATATTACAAATATATAAGTACTCAATTTCAAAACTGCTTGACGTTACTGTTGAAACCTCCTCGCGCCCCCTACCATCGCACCCCCTCCCTCTCCAGGAAGGAGACCACTGGTCTGGGTCAAGCATTACAGGTCCGATGACCTAAAACATGAAAAAGACTTTTTACTTTTTTATTTTACGATTTAATTGTCGATTATTTCAGTTCATACCCTAATATTAGTTACATGTAAATCACAATTTTTTTTTTTAGATTTATTGATCGAATGTATTATTAGAAACATGGAATGCGGGTAAATTTTTACTGGAATAAAATCACTATAACAATCGCGTGAATCAATGAGCTGATGTATTAGGTATTCATTAAACCAGCGGTTCTGAACTTTTTTCGCCGCAGTACCCTTGTCAAGCTAACAAAAAAAAAAAAAAAAATCGCGGCACACCTACCCTTAAAGCGGTTGAAAACTTAGAGAAAGAAGAAAAAAAAGTGTATATTTAATGTTCACTTGTCTTGAATGCGATGAATGAAATGTTTGGATGAATTTTGCATTATATTCTTTTCGTTTTCATTTTTAAAAATTCTCTCCATCATGGATGACCCTGCCTGAAAAGACAAAGTGCGGCCTTTAAAGATTCCTTAGCCTTTATGTACCAAATCAGAATGATTGCATTCTAGATGTCTCTGTAATTTAGACGGAACCAAGCAGCCGTTAGCAACAATTCTATGGCAGTTAATGCACTGCCCTTCCCGTGCCTGTTCGTTACCAACCGAAACAAAACAAAACAAACAAAGGTAGTTAGGCTAATACTTTCTTAGTTTTCCTCGGATTTTCTTTAGGTCGTGAGGTGCCTTTCCGCGAACTGAGGCAGACCAACTTGGATGGCTTATGCTCGCAAGTGTCTGCTGAGACAATGTAACCCTAACTTGACTTTTAAACTGCACCAAACCGAGGAGACTAGCCCGGTCAATAAATGCCCGCAGAAGTCAGATGTGTTGGCCGACAGGTGCAAATATCGCAGCCATGCTGTAAACGGACACAACGCAATTACATCTTCGGATGAACGCAGAAAATGAAGAAGAAGATTACACCTTAACGAATTCAAGTAAAGGATCGGTCGCCCCTGGCTGTTGTGTGGTTTTTTGTAGGCAAATTTACGTCCAGTAGTTTGCCATTGCTCCTAGATGGTCGGCTTTCTTGATACCACTGTCGAAACCAACACAAGGCGCATGGCCCGTACATGGATCGAACCCGGCATCCTGGCATTACGAAGCGTTCGCATCGACTTAGACACAGAACCGTCAAACAAGGGAAGACAACTTCAATCCCTTAAATATCTGCATGCCTTCTTTAATAATTTCACAACGTTTAGCGACTTTTCTTGATTACTACAGCGGTCCCCTGGCATAAGCTCGCAGCACCCCAGGGTGCCGAGGCACCCAGTTTGAGAACCTCTGCATTAGGCTATTATCAATTCCACTCAGATATAATGCATTATTCAAACAACTAATTTGGCAATATGCTGTCAAAAATTTGCACGAACCAGAAATTGTGGTAATTACAGATGCCTTAGGATAAAATATTTCATTGAGTGTCGTGTTATTTGCAGAACATGAATGATTAATTAGGTATAACGTACAGTCTTCTTCTTCGATCCTTCTGTCAGAAAACTTACATCAGGAGGTCGATAGCCTTTATGAAAGCTATCGTGCAGTTTATATCTTTTTGTGTACCATACAGTTTTGTCTTCATTGTTGGAACACGCCAGATTGCGTCTCTGTTGTCAGCACACAGTTGACAGTGTTGAAGCCCATGCTCAGCATTTTCGGGTGCTAGGTTTTTGCCAAGGTGTCAAGTTGCAGGGGCACGTATCCGTGTTTCTTACACCGAAAAGTTTGAACATCTGTTGACGAAGTCTGTTGTGCCCTGTCCTTAGTCTGAATATAATGCACCCTGCATCTCTAGAGAGGCGATATATATAATCTTGAGGAGAGAATTTGGTGTGTGTATCCACCCACCTTTCTTGGATGCTAAATAGTATTAATGTCTCTTGGTGGGTTAAGTCACTATTTGGTTGTACCATGTCACTGCCGCTTCTAGCCCTCCTGTCCGCAATTTCATTGCCTTCCAAGTCACTGTCACCTGGAATTCATTGCATTACAGATTGTTTTACTGAGTGTCTTTTGCGTTAACAATTGCCTGTAGAACTGACACAGCATCAGTCAAAAATTACCACTTTGCTGTATTTGCTGTACTGTTGTCCATTTAAAAGAGAACATGGCACTAGAGGTGCATCTGTCTCTGCTTTGTAATTGGAGAAACATGGCACCCGTCATAATACTGAGAGCATGCTTTTGGATCTTTGAGATTTTCTGAAAAGTTTATTTAGCTGCTGAATGACATGCAGCTATCTCATATTCTAGTGTTGGCCTCACATATTCTGTATTTGTCCTCTTAAAGACACTGAGGTTTGCCCCCAGTCTGTTCCAGCTAACTTACGCACCAGTTGAATTTTCTTGAATTCCTTGCTCTGAATCTTTTCTGTTCTCTGAATGTGAGTCTTCGGTCAAAGGTTACTCTTAAATAGATGGTGAGTCATTGTGTTTCAGTGCCTGAATGCCCTATGTATGCGAAGCTTTCTAGGGTTTGGTGGAACGACTGAAAATGGTGTGTTTGGTTTTAGTTCTATTTACAGGCGTGTACCAACTACTGGACCACTTCTATAGACTTCCGAGGGATTCTTGAAGTCGTATCTGTGCTGCGCCAATATTCTCCTCTGAACTCAGTAGCGCCAGATCATCGGTGCACATGACAGCTTGAACTCCATTACAGATGGTTGATTTTATATCATTAATATATTTGAGCAAAAGAACTAGGGACAGCATTTCACCT
>CAJHNH020007835.1:667704-673353 GCA_905116865.2 Candidula unifasciata | reverse complement strand
CAGCTACCGCTCCTAACACCATCACTTGTTCTTCTGCTTCTACTGCTGCTGTCACTACTACTACGTGCATTGCAGTTCGCCCACTCCAAGACTGCAGCCCCCAGGATTAACACCTCAAGGAGGAGAATCCCAGTAAGTGCCTTTCCACTGTCAGATTATATAAAGGATTGTAGTCTTTAGAACTAACATCTCACGGATATGAATAAAACAGGTACAAATCCCCGAAACCCTGTTCAATCATTTAGTTACATAAGCACAGAAAAAAGCACCATGAAAAAGAAACGGTTACGAAGTAGCTTGTTGTCCAGAGTAGCTGGGTCTATTATAGATTGTGCTTTGCTGTGGAAAAAAAAAATCGTCACGTTTAACCATCATCCCAGATGGGGGAGATTTAGGTTATAATTGTAATTACAATTGTGCGCCATATAAAAAACTATCAGCACTGAATGCCTCCAAGAGCCCTGACAAGGACTCCTGCAGTGTTGATGCGATCGAAGGAGACAGACCCAAATGCTGTCCCGACCGGTGACGAAGTTGTCTACCGGCGAGCATTTGGGCGTATCAGTCGCCAATCAAAAATGACTGACTTTCTACCCCACCAGGACATCACACAAGCGATAAACACCAGATGACACAATGTGCCACCATGTGGATGAGGATCAACGTGGAGAGGTCCCAGAAACAGCGTTCAGCCATTAGGCCATATTTATGGCCTGGCTATATTGCGGCCCCCGGCAAGAGCCAGGGTGTTGCTTCAAAAACACGGAAAGAATTGCATCCTAAAAGGGACAGTGAATATTACAATCAAAACAACTTCTTCAACACCCAAGCTAACGAAACGAACAAGGCGGACTAATCGAACACCAAAATAACATCAACCTATTGCCCGTGTGGCCATGAAGGGGATTATCATTAACCTCTAGCTAACCGAATCAATGCCAGATTTATTGCGACCTGTGACCATCAAGACAAGCCAGTGCAGGAGGCAGGAAATTAATTTACAGCACCGGACGAGTTATTTCCCCATCTGCCCGGCGATTAACTCACTGGATGAGCTGCAGTTATTTCCCCTGTCTGAGCTTGTAATGTAGAATGGGATCTCCAGTCAGATTCTCTCCCAAAATAAAGGTTATTTAAGTTAAGCTCACGTTGATTTAAAGGCATTTCTTTCGTAGCAAGAGTGGGAATGGTTGAGGGTGCACGTGGTAGTGGAGAACACAATGGTATTTCCCTGGTCGTAGGTGTCACAACCTAGCGACTCATACCCCTTGAGCACCTCCAAAATACTAAGGGGAAAAGGGGTATGATTTCATAAGGTGGCTATGCGGCCTTCTTTATCTATGTATTGAAATTCTCTTTGAAACTATCTGTTTATACATTTCAAATTATTTCAAGTATTTTATTTATATCTTTTTAAACATAAAGCAATTTTTTTTATTTATTATGACCTTGAACTAGGATTAAACTCCTTGATCCTACAAAATGTGTAAGACGGAGTGTTGGGGAGCTGACCCCCCCCCCCTTTTCTGTAATGTTTTCTTTGTGTTTGCGCACCCAGTGGTGGTCTGTGTTGGGTTGGCCGTAGTCAAATAAATAGTTGTTATTATTGTCCTTAAAGGGCCGGAATTAAAAAAAAAAAAACCCACCTTGACTCCCAGGTTGACCTAGCCTTAATTGGGTACCAGGTGCAGTCCTAGGAAGTAAAGGCGGCCTGTGTGATGCTGACCACATCACCTACCAAGTGCGGACTGGTCTATAAAATATCGATATATCCCTATATGCCAAATACACCTGTCCTAGGAAGTAAAGGCGGCCTGTGTGATGCTGACCACATCACCTACCAAGTGCGGACTGGTCTATAAAATATCGATATATCCCTATATGCCAAATACACCTGTCCTAGGAAGTAAAGGCGTCCTGTGTGATGCTGACCACATCACCTACCAAGTGCGGACTGGTCTATAAAATATCGATATATCCCTATATGCCAAATACACCTGTCTTAGGAAGTAAAGGCGGCCTGTGTGATGCTGACCACATCACCTACCAAGTGCGGACTGGTCTATAAAATATCGATATATCCCTATATGCCAAATACACCTGTCCTAGGAAGTAAAGGCGGCCTGTGTGATGCTGACCACATCACCTACCAAGTGCGGACTGGTCTATAAAATATCGATATATCCCTATATGCCAAATACACCTGAAGGTGTGGAACAGGGAACCTATTTATTGTACCTAAAAAGAAGCTACTGACGTGTGGAGTAGCAGCAAATCTGGAGCTGGCCGTGCTACCAACAAAGTAACTTTTATTCGGTTGAGCATGGTTTCTGTGATTGGTTCCAGTCCGACTGGCATCCAAATGGTTAATATTTGAGTCACTGAGTGAAAACCAATTAGGCTACAATTTCAGAGTAAATAAAAACAAACAACAAAATAGCAGTTACTGATTTGATAGCAGCAACGGAAGTAACAACAGTAGCAGTAGTGATTGTGGTAAGCAGCAGCAGCAGAAGTAGTAGCAGAAGTAAGTAAGTAGTAGTAGTAGTAGTAGAAGTAGTAGTAGTAGTAGAAGTAGTAGTAATAGTAGTAGTAGTAGCAGCAGCAGCAGCAGCAGCAGCAGCAGCAGGAGGAGGAGGAGGAGGAGTAGTAGTAGTAGTAGTAGTAGTAGTAGTAGTAGTAGTAGTAGTAGTAGTAGTAGTAGTAGTAGTAGTAGTAGTAGTAGTACTAGTACTAGTAGTAGTAGTAGTAGAAAAAGCAGGGATAGTAACCGCTGTAGCAGTAGTAGTAACAGCAACAGCAGCAGTAGTATCAGGAATAGTAGCTGTAGTAGCAGCAGTTATATAAATACCGGCCCCAGCAGTAGCAGAAGCATTAGTAAGTAGAAGCCGTATAAATAATTGTCGTAGCAGTATAACAACAGCATCCATTTAACTGACAACAGTAGCAGCAGCGGCAGTTGGTGCCAGCAGAACCTCTTCGAGTGCGAACGCTGATTACATGTTCCAGTCCCACTATTCTCAGCGATGGTGGTAATAGTTGCGGGATGGGGGTCTTCGAGCGCTTACTCACACCTAGACTGATGTAACTTTCACTGCGTGGAGCGAATTTTCTCCAGGTATACAGTAACCTTACGGCAGACAGCACGGCACCCGCGCGCACCGTAAAAGATAACGAGAAAGGTAAAGGGAAAGTGCATGTCACTTTTTCATATAAATTCTATCCTAGAGCCTCGGGGATTCTCAAACTGTTCTAGGTATAACCTCTTAGACTTGGTGACTGGAGACTGGAGCACTGATTGGGTTCTTCGGCTCTCCTCCGAATAACGGTCCTAAATTATCGAGGCGGAAAATATACCCTAACAGGGCCTCAGTCATGTGTTAATTGCGCATTTCCGTCGTATTAAATTGCGCGCTCCCCCCTCCCCCACGCCGCGGGGATTGGGGATAAACTAGATGGCTAGGACTCACGAGCAGCAGATACCGCATCTCCTGCAGTTTCCTTCATTTTATCAGCTCGAGAGTCCTAGCCATCTAGTTTAGCCCCAATCCACGCCGCGTAATACCCTCGGCGGTGGCGGAAGTTCGGCGGTGGCGTTATAGTCCCCGGAAGTGCGCAATTGACACGTGACTGAGGTCCTGTTAGGGTATATCTTCTGCCTTGATAATTTAGGACCGTTATTCGGAGGATAGCCGGTTCTTCGTTTTGTGTCTTCCCTAGAGGAGCTAGAGTAGTTATAAACCACCGCCAACTCTAGATTTATAGCTAAAGATGGCCGTGTTATGAACTGAGCTGAAAGGCAGAAATGGTGGAAGAACCAACATATGTTTGTTTTTTTCCAAATAACTTTTTCTTCCTCAGTCTTTTATTCCCAAAAAGCGTATTTGTCCTCAACCTGTTCGCGCCAAGTCGTCTTACACTTTGTCACAGGGTGCAGCCACTCACTGTCTTTTCTTCTCACCTCATTTGCGAATTCTCATGTGCATGCTTTTTATTTCATCAGTGTGTGTCACTTCGAAGTGGAGAGTTTTAGTAATAGAACATTCTAGTTATACTGTTATCAGGTGTGCCATATCCAACTTCAGCGTCTTTTTCTCACCTCCTGACTAGTTTACCTTAAAAACAAAATATTATTTCTGTTCTCAACGTTCTATATAACTGATATTTAATTTCCTGCACTGTTTTCAGACATCAATTAATGAATGTATTTGATTAAGTTTTTGAGATTTTCATGGCGAAGTGGTCAATCCACAATCTTGGCTAGCAATACGATATTTTATATGGCGCACATAACCTAGTCACAATTATAACCTAAAGCTCCCCCTTTCGAGGATGCTGGTTGAACGTGACGAATTTGTGTTCTCCAGCACAGCACCCTCCTACCTATACGCAAGAGTAGGTGAAGTTGAGCTGAGCTGTGTTAAGTTTAGAACTGACCATCACAGCAATCGGGAAATTCCTATGCGATGTATAAAATCTTCGGACACCTTACTCAATAACTGTTACCTTTTTCTTCTCCTAAAGCGCGGCTGTAAATTGTATAAAGATGTGCCGGTGCTGACTGCGGTTATTCGCCAGAGCTATGCCACAACTTGAGAACGATCACAGTCTACCATCTTCATGTCTGTCTGTATTTGTTTGCTCGATACGACCCAGACCGAGTACCGCATACTGTATTATAGTTTCCATGTAGGATCTGACGTGTTTAGAAATGAGAACCAATTACGTTTGTCAGCAGGTCTTCAGAGCTTCACTTTACTGGACGACTTCCAACATTCCAAGCTGCACCTATTACCACTGGTAACCTATTACTTGTGCGCTGTTAGAATTCCCTGCAGCTGATAACTACATCAATGCAAAGTTATCTTTGTAAAGAATAAGGTTAAAAACATGATCAAACTAGGCCTAACTCTAAAAAGTACGCGTTGTGCTTAATCATGACCTGTCCACTTCATACTGGGAGCCGTGACTGCGTAGTGGCTAGACGCTCGCCTGCCGGACTGAAGGTATTTGGTTCGAATCCGCACCACATTTAAAAAAAAATGACCGTGGCTCCCAAGTCAAAACAACATAAAATAACATGCCCTCCGTAAACTTGTTAAAGATCATTTAGGTTTTGCAACTAAAAGTTTAATCACGATTAGGAATCTACTTATTCCAAAATTCAGTCCTTGTCATTCACCAGGTTTCGATTACCCGGTGGGTAGTTTGGAAAGGGAAAAAAAAATGACATGGTGGCTTGGAAAAGTCGGTGATGGAGGGTGCAGTTTGATGAAAGCGAGGCAGGGTCGACCTCCGAAAAGATGGATACAGGACATTGCAAATGCACTGGCACTGAAAGCCCATTGAGGCTGAAGAGCTTTCTAGGGAGAGGGATACTTTCAGGCGTGGCTTGAGGAGAGAGACGTTCTGTAAAGGACATGCTGACTGATGACGATGTTATTTACTTGTTCATTCATTATGTTCCACTGGTAGACGAATAAAGGAAGTGAGGTAGGGAAAGGGTGGAGGAGAAGAAAGATAA
Organism: Candidula unifasciata; assembly: GCA_905116865.2. NCBI lineage: Eukaryota > Metazoa > Mollusca > Gastropoda > Stylommatophora > Geomitridae > Candidula > Candidula unifasciata. Next base: position 667,829 of record CAJHNH020007835.1, on the reverse strand, counting down.
TAATAATAATAAAAATTAGCAGAAGGAGGAGGAGGAGGAGGAGAAGAAGAAGAAGAAGAAGAAGAAGAAGAAGAAGAAGAAGAAGAAGAAGAAGAAGAAGAAGAAGAAGAAGAAAAAGAAATAGA
>CAJHNH020007835.1:660204-662704 GCA_905116865.2 Candidula unifasciata | reverse complement strand
TCTTTTCAACGGTAATCGCTCAGTACCAACGTGGAAACCAACGCAAGACATATCGTCCGCAACTGGGATCAAACCCGGCACGCGGCATTACGAAGCGCGTTCGCAACGCCTAAGCCACAGACGCTAATAAACTATTTTAAGGTAAGTGAAATACAAGCGTTCTTAGCGTGGCGCCGGCGTAATGTTAAGATAATTGGTTATATCTGTGCATGTCTACAGGTTTGTTAAAAAAGTATGTTCTATGATAGCATTTTTCTTTTGTTTTCTTCTGTCTATGAGCGTGTATTAAACAGGCACAACAATGGGAAACATATGGATTGAGGCAACAATGACGTCCAAAAGAAACCTCTAGATGAACGTCGCTGATATACCCATATGGTGCCGAATAAAACTGCATCCATGATATAGACAGGTTTGCATATAATATATAGAACGGAGTGGAGGACTAACCTATATGGCATATAACGCCAAGATAAGACGATGGACACAACGATGATGATGATGTGTACGTGTTAATGATTATGGTCAAATTTAGTTCAAACTTTTCGGTGTAGAAAACACGGAGACGTGTCCCAGTAGCGAGGTATCAGAAAATGTGCTCCAATACTGTCAAATGTACGCAATATGGCGTATTTCAACCACAGTTAAGACACACATGTATGATACATATGGAACGCGAGATATCTTTCATAAAGGCTACCGGACTCCTGCTATATGTTTTTTGACAGAAGGATCGATGAAGAAAAAGACCTGAAAAAATAATAATCTCATTGCCTATTAAAAAGATCAGATACACAGGCTGAAGTTGCCACAATCAGCACTAACATAAAGAAGATACCACTTTAGGAAGACAAGGCACAGAGAAGATGATATACATTGGAAATACGATACATGGTAATACATGAGCTTTATATGACTCACTGGAGAAAAAGGCTGAAGGCAAGCAAGAGGTAGACACCGATACTTGTTGCAAGACAACATCAAGAGATGGACGAACAGCAGTCTCACAAAGTGTATACCATCCTATATAGGGAGAAAAGATGAGTGGAGATTCATTACATCTAAGATTAACTGTTGAGAGTGCACCTGACTGAGTGATTGACTGCTTGATTGATATGATGCACTTTTTTAATGTAGCAATGCAAAATTAAAGTCAATGGAAACATTCTTAGAACCTGATAATTTTTGTAATGCACAACTAAGGTCACTACGCTCGGAGAAAGCCTCTAATCGACAGCCCTTTCCATAAGCAGAAGTCAAAGTAGAGGGATATAAATGTAGCTTGTACCTTTTGCGAGCTGGCTAGCATCATGCGAGAACCGCCCTCATCTGCATTCACTGCTACTAGTTCTTTATTGGATTTGCGTACCCCAAGAGCAGTAATTGTGAAGATTCATCAAGAGATGTGTCGGTATGCACCATACCGTCGTCTATTGCTCACAGCACATGGGTAATCAAACGGAGACTAACATTAACAATGCATGGGTTAAACAGTATTAGAAGTGTAGTGAGTCATTTTCTTCCCATTAAGTTATGCCCGATAGATGACGTCAGTAATAAATGTAAGGCGAATGTTTGACTGACTGAGATAACACGAGATTTATGTCTTGAGTTTCATGAGAGACATCTGAAAGTCAGGTTTTATGTGAAACATGATTGTTCACGTGAACCATGAAAGTTGACTGGCAGGATTCGTGTGAAATGCGAATTATCACGGGCCAGACACGACAATTCGTGAAAATGAAATTATCCAGAATATTCGAGAACAGGACAGATCAGAGGGCTATATAATAGCGAAGAAAAGGTTTGTGAGGCAGTCTCGTTTAGGCCAAGGGAAGGTGTATGTGTTCGGAAGAATGTTGACGTCTGAATAGCGTGATTTCCCAATGCCTACCTGGCATAAAATAGCGGCTGACGGAAACGGTGGCCAGCTGTGAATGACTGTTCGTCTGGATGGAGGGAGCTACTGTGTTTCTTTGAGTTGTGTGTATATTCTACGATGTTACAAAGGTATGATTGACTGTTTAGATTATTGATTAAGAGTGCTACGGTTGTACATGAACATTTACTGACTGCAACAACAGCGAGTGAAAATAAACAGTACGTGTAACTTCTGAACGTCTGCCAGCGTCCATGTTTTCTCGTTCTTGTCAGTGGTGAATGGAAAGATGCGGTGACTCATTCGAGCCAGCAATTAATAACAATGAAGATCACTGCAAGAAGCCTTAGGCGCTAAACCAGAAAAACAATTATTTTTTTAAATAAAAAAAAAACCCAGTAAAGCAACAATTTTGAGAATATCCATTTTCCTGTATCAACATATGGAAGTGAGTCATCGGCGATGTCGCAATTACGGGGAGGGGGGTTAAGTTTTGGTGAAATTAACACACAAAAAAAAGAAAAAAAAAAAAAAAAAAAAAAAAAACAGTGGATCAATGGGAAGAAAAATAATGACATTCTGCTAAACTTGAACATCACATCAAAAGATGTAAGAAAATGT
>CAJHNH020007835.1:657249-660187 GCA_905116865.2 Candidula unifasciata | reverse complement strand
GAGAATTTAAAGTGGCAGGCTGTTAGCATTGTCGCTGACAATTACGTAAACCGAGTAGCAAGATTTGTAATTTCACATTAACAACAAATATCATTTTTCATGTTTTTAGAACAAATCCAGAACTAGGACGACCTGGAATACCTGGTTCCAATGATCTGGAAAGTGCTCTTAAGAGACTGGCCTTGAGAAGAGCAAATGAACAAAATGAGAAAGACTTCCACGAGGAAGAGATGGAAAGGAAGCAGAGGAAAGCTGTATCAGACATGTAAGTTTTCATGATAAATTCTTGCTTGTGCTTGCATGCATGCAAAACACATACACACGCACAAATGTATATATTTACACACATGCACTCACACACACGTACGCATGCACGCACACATACGCATGCTCGCACATGCACATGTGCGCGCACACACACATGTGCGCGCACACACACTATAAATATTTCATCACAGTTAAATTAAAACACAGTTTTGAATACAGAGTATGTTTAAGAAACAGTAGTCTTTTTGTCCCTGTGTACAAGCAGGTTGAGGGGAAAAAATAGTGTTGGAATCCATTACAGCCAATCCTCATTGTGGAGATGGCACCTGATTTATTGCTGTATCCATTGTTGTCTAAACCCTAATACCCCAGAGTCTGTATGCGTGTGGGAGGGGGACTGGAATCAGAGAAGGCTCGTAACCGGGGTAGTCATAAGAAGGCTGATAACCTGGGTTTCATGAATTTAAAAAAGGATTTTACCAAAGTCACAGAATATTTTTTTTTATCACTTGCTTTTCATGTGGTTTTTTTAAAACTTGAGTAGAAATATCTGAAGAGAGTATTCATGAAGCACAAACAAGCAGAGAATTGAATGAATATGTTCCCTTGGGTAAAACAAACACATTTGTTGAAACTAAGTTAGTTAGTTAGTTATTCCTCTTGTGCCAAAGATGGCGCATAGGGCAGAGGTCATAGCTTTCCACGTCTGTCGGTTCGTTGCCACTTGATGTAGGTCTTGAGTGCGACTGAGACCTATGGTTGAGCTCTCCCTTGTGATGGTTCTACGGAGAGTTTCTTTTGGTCTTCCCTGTTTTCTTTTACCCTCTGGTGACCATATGAAGGCTTGGTGGGGAAGTCTCTGTATGTCCATTCTGAGTACGTGACCGATGTAATTCCAGCGACGCATTCTAATAAAATCAGACACATATTTTTGTTTTGTTTCATGTCTTATAGATGTATTTGACCTAAAGTCCGACCAGTGAACATTCAATAGCTTTCGGAGGCATCTATTCTCGAAAGCGACTAGTTTCTTATCGATTGATACTGATGATTTTAAAACTCTCACAACCATAAGTTAGCACTGGGATCACACAGGAATTGAAGACCTTAAGTTTCGTGTTGTTGCTGAGTGATCTTGACTACCAAATGTTTGACAGTTTGTTAAAGGCACTTGATGCTAACGCGATTCGAGTCGTTATTTCTGATGTTGTATCTCCCGCAGAGGTTATCTTGCTCCCTAAGTATGTGAAGCTGGTGATTTTTTCAAGAACAATATCCTTTAGTTTGATGTCTTTCGACTCGTTGGTAAGATCGATTATTTTCGTTTTGGCTGCGTTGACCTGAAGGCCGATTTGGCTTGAAATATTCTGGAGGCGGTCCATTTTTTCCTGAGCTTCTAGATGTGTTGTGCTCAGGAGTGCTAGGTCGTCAGCAAAGTCAAGATCTTCGAGAACTTTGTCGACCCATTTGATGCCTAGATGTGTGTCCTGTGTGCATTTGCGCATGACCCAATCGAGTGCTATTCCGAAAAGCATCGGTGACAAGACACATCCTTGTTTCACGCCTGTTTCTACTGGGAACCAATCAGAGTTACCAGATTCCGTTCTAACAAGGCAGCGGGAATCGGTGTAGAAGGCCTTTATAATATTGACATATTTATGACGTTTAAAGCCAGAAATCTGTTTCTGTAACAGTGGATGTTTTACGATGGCGGCTTGTTAGGCTACCGATCAACGGACTGGAGACAAGCTTGAAGGAAAACATCCCTCCATCTTGAAACCGGAACCGGACCCTAAGACGGGGCACAAATGATGGACAGTGGACTGCTGAGGGTGAATTATTACATCATAATGACCTAATCTTTCAAGAGCTTAAATTCTATAGAAAGATTATCAGTATATCATGGGCAAAGAAGACAAGAAATAATGACATTTTAAAAGATCTGAATGTCAAGAAAGATTGGCTTATAAACAGCATCTTGTCTCAGAAGCTGAAGCATTTTCATAATATCAGGCGTCATGGCAGATTGTAAAATATAATAGCAAAAGTCACGACTGGGAAGGAAGGAAGGAAGGAACGAACAAACGAATGAACGAACGAACGAACTTTATTTTCAAAGGGTTACAAATTGGGCACGCAGGCCCGTCTGACATTCGGCCCTTCTAAGTACTCATTTTTCAGAGTACCAATACCTGTTATCAATAATGCATGTTATGGATTTAATAAAGAAATATAAATTATAGTATAATGCATACACACATCATGTGTACACAATCGTACACACTCACACACACACGTTTACATACTCCTATGTTCTCATACATGCGAACTCATATACAGACATACATGATACATACACACATGCATCTACATACATATACAAGCATACACATACATAGGCATAAATGCACAAACAGAAAACACACACACACATAACATTTATGGATATACATGCACACACACATTCCATACATACACATCTATACATGCACCCATGCATACACACATTTACAGTCACATGTACAGACACCAACATATGCCCAAAACCACACATTAACACTTATATGAATACATACACCCACATGCATGTATATATATACACACACACACACACACACACACACACACACACACACACACACACACACACACACACACACACACACACACA